>JAFBJS010014337.1:51086-82602 GCA_016785265.1 Paraplagusia blochii
CTATTTTTATAACCAGTCAATGACATTAAACATTGATGAATAACTACTTTTCACAGTGAGGGATTGAAGGGATTTTTGCTTTGTTTTGTTTCAAACACACTATAAACATACAAACATCTTTTTTTTTTATTCCTTCAGAAGTTCTCTTGCATGATGCCTCTTTGTGTCTTTTCAGTTTTTTTCTTTAAAATGTGAGGTGTTAATGTTTGTATACAAAGTATGCGTACACATCATTTTTAGGGAACAGTAGTAAACACAGAGAATTTTGCATCGTGTGCAAACCTGCTAATGTTGCTAACCTACTTCGAACTGGGTCGCTGTTATTTGTCCTCTCTTAAAAGTGGGTCCCATTATATAGAAGCGTAGGACAAGATACTACTACTACGCTCTCTTTGTGTCTCTCTACCGTACAATACAGTACAGTACTGTGTGCCTCTCACGTGAACCATCATTCCTCACTCACAGCTCCCATATCAGGTCAGTGGAAAGCAGAACTTACTGTGTGAGGATAAAAATTCTAAAAACAACTTTTCCATCATTATTATCAATACACTTCCATATTTATCAATGCCTTATCTGTTACTTGCGCCTCTGGCAGTAAATAACACAAACCAGAGCAGCTCTGCACTAACGGAGCCTTCATTAGCGTCTGCTGGGAACATATTACTGAATATTTGATTTATCATTAATTACATAAGGTTCACCATTGAATCAGGTCATGTTTAAATGTTGAAATACCTCATACGTCTGTGGTTGCTGCAAACACAGCATCCCTCACTTCACACACAGACTAGGTCTGTATTCAACTGTAAAAAAAAAAAAAAGTTAGTAGAAAATGTTCCGAGGGCCAAGACTGTGGTTATTTTATTTGCTTTTAAATACTGTAGGTTCAACAGCAGTCTGTTATAACAAACCACCATGACATATTTTCCCATCACTGGTGAGTCAAGCCGTTACACATTTAGACCAAACGACTGGTCAAAGATTACAGACGAACAAACCCCAACACTGTACTCGCCTCGTGTGTTTTCACCTGCAGATCAACTTCTACTCCGTGAATGAAACGCGCAGGAAACCGACCTAAACCTGACATTTGCATTTAACTATTTTTACGTATGATCCGGGCGAATACAGAGGAAGCCTCTGACATTTCATTTTGCCTTAGGAAAGGTCATACATTAACTGCGTTCCACACTTTATGTTCTGTGAAACTCAGACCGCAACACAGCTCTAAAGTCAGGATGTTCTTCAAGAAATCAGCCATTTTATACACATTTTGATCCACCTGCAGAAACCTCCGCCAAGGATTCGGAATTTCAAGTACAACTGTCTGACTATGAGGCTATAAAAATTCAGAACCAGTGTAGTAACCTTCCTTCAAGTCCTTTACAGAGACAAATATGGTTAAATGAAAAAAAAAAAAAAAAAAGTAACAGTATTTTCCAGACTATAAGATGCTCTTTTTTTATACTTGCTGGGTTTGAGACCTGTACTCACACATATATGACTTCCATATTAAAATATATGATTTTACGTTTCTAAACTTTTACACTAACTGCTGCCAGAGGGCACTCTAGTCTTGTGTTCCAGTCTCTGCCCCTTCTGTACCAATAAAAAGTCATTCATTTTCAACCCTTTTACTAGTTACCTGGTCTCAGGGGCAGTATTCTCCAGGACTGCCACCCAAATCATACTGCACTATACTGTGAGCCCAATGGTGAGACTTGTACTCTACAGCAGGGATGCCCAATTAGTAGACTTGGATCTACCAGTAGATCTCCAAAGGAGTGCTGGTAGATCCTGAGCAATAACATAAAAATAATAGTAACTAAAATTGGAGATAAATATTACGGTATAATGTATTGAGTAAGATATCCAGTTTATATAGGTAAATATATTAAGAGTTTTCAATCTAGGTAAATGACTTCAGTCTAGTCATTAGAAAGGTAGCTCACAAGACAAAAAAAGTGTCTTTTTTGTCTTGTGAGCCCCTATACTCTACAGCAGAGTCAAACTCTGGCCCGGGGGCCAAATCTGGCCTGCAGTGTAATTATTTTTGGCCCACGAGATAAAATCAAATGTGTACAATAGATGGCCCACCAGTATGTACCTTACATACTGTCAGATTTTGTTATAGTAATAATGCATTCTTTTTGTTATAGCACATACATTTTGTTCTGTAAAGAAAGATTTACATTGAAAATGATCTAAAAAGACTTTCGAAGAGATCGAATAAGAAACAAATACCAATGATGTGTGAATTTTTTTCTATTACAGTTTCTCATGTGTTGATACTAATAAGCTTTGGCTGTTCCAGAGTCAGCGTATCCACATGAAAAAAACACTATTTCTTATCCCGAGAGAAGGGAAAACATGGACGTTTATAGTTAATTTCTCAATATATATTGAATTTGGCCCCTGACTTCATGCCAGTTTTCAATTCTGGTCCTCTGTGAAATTGAGTTTGACATCCCTGCTCTACAGCAACTTAGAGATGGATGCAGTGTGACTCGGGTGGCAGTCATGGAGACTGTTGCTCCTCTGCACCTGGTTATCTGTTCCCGGGTCGCACAGGAGATAGAATATTTTTTATTTTTCTTAATAGACTACATGCTGATCTCACAACTCGCTCCCATGGAGGACTGGTGTCCTTATTGTCCCTTCGATTGTAGACTCAAATAAGCCATTCACTTGTGTCATTCTAGTAATTTAAAGGTACTGTGTAATATTCAAAGAAGTTTAGAGCAGATTTTATGAAGTATAACCTGTTTGGTTTTGTAACATTTGAAATCTTTGGAGGACCTTGATAATATTTCTTATAATATTTTTTACACGTCTTTATTTAACATTTTCAACATCCTGCTGATTCATCAGCTTCAAATGTTCCTCTGCTGTGATAATCTCCCACAACAAAACACAAATCCAAAACCATTCATTCCAAACATCTTTGTAGAAAATACATATTTTCATAACTAAAACAAGCTGATTCACTACTGTAAGGCAATTCACAGATCTTTGACGAATAAAGTCAAAATACCTACCCCCCCAAAAAATTAAGCTTTATTTATTTTAACACCATTTTGTGCTACAACTCCAAAAAATGTCAAGTCTGGAGGGACTGAACAAATTACATCATTAAATAAAATATTTTTTCTGTGTTTGACATAAACCAACTTTCTGTATTCTGTGCAAAAATAATGAGGCAAAAACCATAAGAAGAAAAACCTTTTGAGTCCGGCTCTAGACTCGAACACTAAACTCTAAGAGTCAAATGTGAAGTCAAACAATTAAGTCAAGGTTACAATAAATAGGAGCGGTGACTGGTTCAGTAAAGTACACGTCATCGCCGACGAGTCTGTGTCAGGACAAACAGACTGGAGGTTAAAAGGGAGTCAGAGCGCCGACAGTACGCTGTGTCATTTACTTTATTCTCCAAACAACATAACTTAACCTCTGCTCTCTGTGCGGTCGGCAAGAGGAGGATGCACAAGCAGCACTTAGAAATGATTTTCTGTTGCTGCTCTGCTCTACTGAAATGTGATTTCTGGGAGTCGGGGCTGTTGCTGTGGTCGTGACTTGACCACAGCGTTAAGCTCCGTAAGTTACAACTGGTGAAAGCCAGAGGGTAATTACAAAAGCAGCCCATTTGGCGCCGTGGAGGTTGACCGGACCAATCAGTTTAAACACAACCTATCAAGCTTAAAAATTGAGTCGGAGATGGCACAGAAAGGCTCATTGTTGTCCTGATAATTCCCTGCGGTCATTTAAGCCCACGCCGACCTTTACTCTGAAAGAGAGGAGGTAAATTAAAGGGCCTAAAAATAATGTAATCCGCTTCCTTTAATGGTCCACAGAGGTGCTAAGCTTCACCATTGTGCATGAGTGAGTGTAATGATCATGAACACATCCACTGACAACTGACACAATTATAAGAAAATGTGAGGGGAAAGAGGATAAAGCATCCACTTCAATAGGAGCGACAGAGTCCAATTAAATGGGAGCAGGAAAAATCAAAGCTTGGACAAATCATAGGCACAAAAAAATTTCTTTGCAAATTGTGCAGAAAATGGCATAAGGGAGAAAAAAAGAACCTAAGGCAATTTTAGAAAATATAAGAAAAATAATGAAACCGGTGAAATAAAAATAAAAAAGGGAAAAGATTTCTTTGATGCCAACAACGGCCCTGACACTAATAATGCATCACAAAGCTCCCAACACACAGATACATGCTGCTACTTTCATGTCCCAGTTGGCCTCATATGGACATTTGAAAAACAATCACTTCTATCGGTCTTCTCTAATGGTTTCATAAAAGAGGCAATTATCTTGCAGCTGGGAGGTGCTGTCAGTGGGAGATCAAATGATGTCTTCCACTAACCAATTCCAACAAGGCTGCTCAATGAGGGCCGTGCAGAATATGCACACTTCCTTTTTCCTTTTTTTTTTTTTTTAAGAAAGAAAAAGCACCCTACTCCACCTCCGCCCCTCACATCCACCGAGCGAAGAGAATCTGTTTTAATGAGAAGCAAATTCTTCCAACGCGGCGCTGCAGAAAACCTCCGTCCTCTTTAGTTGAATAGAGCTGAGAGCGGGACGTAAAGGTTTTCTCCAGCGGATGTCGAGTTGATGCGTAGGAGGAGAAAAGGGAGGAAGAAAGGACGGGGGAGATGTGGGAAACGTCTTAATGAGCAATTTTCAGACAGAAGATCATTGTGTAAAAACCGCAAAGTACAGGTTAACGACAGGCAACCGTTATTATCTATGAAGTGGTATTCTATAGTACAGCTGAGTACAGGAGCAGATGGAGAAGTTCATACATGAAGATGATGAAGGTAATGTCTGCACCTTTTGTGGAATCTCTATTGACCATCAGAAATATCAGAAGGTGCTTCAGGTTCAAATCCACCAGCTGCCAGGTTGCCACTAGGCTGCTCTGATCATAGCACTGTGTCGACCCACCTACAGGAGTAGGTGCAGTGTGATTTGGGTGGCAGTGATGGAGACTGCTGCCCCTGCAATCCAGCGATGGTTAAGAAGGTGAAGATGAATGAATGAATAACAGAAGATTTGTCTTCCCAAAATACCAAAACATTCCCTATACTCCCTATACACAGGGTGGCTGTTGATTGCAAAGAAAATTACTTACAATTTGTCATGACTAATTCATTGCAGCAGAAAATTAGTTTTAAATCACCCGCTGTAAAATATTAATGATTTATGGATTGTACATTTCCATTGAATACTGTCAAAGCTGAGAGTCCTGGGTTCGATTCCAGTTAATCTATGGTTCCCTCACGGTGTAAATTTCCCCATTTTGGTTCAGACATGCACTTAAATATTATTATTAGAAAAAGCTAGAGAAGTCAGATTGAGATGGTTTGGACATGTTCAAAGGAGGGACAGTGGTTATATTGGTAGAAGAATGATCCAAGAGATGGAGCTATCAGGTAGGAGATTGATGGACGCAGTGAGGGAGGACATAGAGGTAGTTGGAGTAAGAGTGTGGCAACCACTGAGAAAAGGGACAAGCCAGAAGGAAAAGAAGAAGAATATTGCTATTAGTATCATTATTACTATTATATTCAATCATCTTGATCTGTTTGTCCGTTGGACGGCGCCACCCAAATCACATTGCACCATACTGTGAGCGGAACACCTCAGTGGCAACCAGGCAGCTGGTGGATTAGAACCTGAAGCCTTGTGACCCCCCCCACTCCGCTTCATTAACCACTAGGCCACCACTGCAGCCCATTAATATCATTATTATTATCAATAAAATCTCATGTATAAAATTGTCTCTGACATAAAACCCCATGAAGACCCATTATCATTAAGTCGTTCAAATGTCCCAGAATGCATTGTGCCATCGTTCAGCACGACACACACCGGTCCCGTCTTTTCGGTCCCTACACAAATAACAGCACTCCGTGTGAATGACAGTCGGTGTGCACCGCCTCTGTGGCTGGAGAGCACGTTGTCAGACGCTGTCAGTTCACACAGGTTTTTGTTAGGGAGAAGTCAGACAGCCGCGCTGTGATGCAATTCAACGGCAGACGCTGAATGCCCACCGCTGCGGCACATAACTCGCTGTAAAAGAACCACAAATAGCTGTTTAACTGCAGCACGACTCCATCAACGTCTCACCATTCACCGCAAATCCAATCATTATTTTTACATTTACAACAGCAGAATAAATTAGTGTGTGGAATTTGAATTGAGGTGCCAAACTAGACCATGGACTTCCTGCTAGCTCCACAGGCACAGACCATATATTTTCTATAGTGCCAGTAGCTGAAGGAGACAGAGGAGGATTCATGTTGGACAACGTGAAGCTCCGTAACCACGGTGGATATTTTAGGTCCAGAAGAACGTTTTGTGGCGAAAAGACAAAAATCGCTGGACAGAGAAAAAAAACCACGGTCCAAAAACTGGAAGGCCAGAAAGGTGAGCTGAATCAATAAAGGGCAATAATTTACAAATAAAAAAATCAATGACGGATGTGTAAAAACACACATTCTGGGCTAATGGAGTATTATATTTAATGCCCTTGTCCAGAGCTGGGTGACGCAAGAGTTTAACACAAAAAAATACAAAAGCAACGGTAAATGTGAATGTAAAATGAAAAATGCTCGAGGCTTTCAGGTTTTAAGGTCTGCTACATAAAAATAACATACGGTATCGAAAAATCATAAGCACCATAAGGCTCGAGGACCAGATCTGGTCCATGGGTGACATTAACTGGGTCCACGTCCCTAAGAACAAAACATAAGGCTTTAACATGAAGAAAAGAAGGAATATCCAGACCAGAGGTATTGGTTTACTGACAAAAGGAAGAACACTCAATGAGGACAAATAAGGAAACGAGAATTCTTGTCCAAAACTGAAAATGGGGAAACTGAAGACTGAAAATAAAAAATAAAAAAAACTGAAGCATGGAAGAAATTCTTGTGCCATTTTCACTACCCTTGCATTTATGGCTATGACTGTGAACTAGTAAAGAACATTATTTATTTATAACTTATTCTTTTATATTCAGCATAAATTCCCACAGTCCGTGGTTCTGTCTTAGATATAAAGTAGCGTCAGGATCAGTCCAGCCCACACTGGCCTCTGGTTTCTGCCTGCGTCGTCATTTCTTTCCGTTTCAGTCGTGTTGTTGTGGTAAAATGTACTTTTCGGTGGAAAATTCAGTGCATCTCTATGTTGCTTGACTTTGATTGAATGAAGCAAACTCACACCTATGAAGTCAACAAGGTTTATTCTTCACATTCATGGATTTTCTCTGTTTCACCTCAGCTGTATAGGTTTTTACAGGTTACTGTTAGAATAGTGAGACATACTGAAGGCTACAATCAACATTTCCTATATCGGTTGTCGGCACATATTTATAAAAGTTAGACTGGATGGTTACAGACAAAATAAAAGTCAGTGAAGGTGAACACTGCGGGTTGTCGTCACTTTTTTTTTTTTTTTTGGTTTCTATATTGCCATCTAAGGGCCCCTTGGGGGAAATTGTCGTTCACCCAGATATAGAGTCACTATGTCGTCGGGGAAAGTAATTCCCAGCTTCAGTGTCACATGCTTCATAGTGAAGTGGTGAGAAGAGAAAAACAGACAAGTGAGAGGGGTCGCAGATGATATAGTGCAGGACTAGGACACACCGCTGTGTCCGTGAGTATCCACTCAGCTCAAGTGTCTTCTGTCAACAGACTCCAAGCTCCAGCCGCACATTTCTGCACCTACTCTCTTTCCTCTGACCTTCAACAGTGGTGAAGGGGGAAAAAAAAAAAAAAAAGGTGTTGGCTTTGAAATAGAGTTTGACTTATTTTGGGCAAAGACGCGTCTTCTGCTTAAGAAGGCGCTTCAGAAGCAGTGAAGTCGTGGTTGTGTTTGAAGTGATCTGAATCGACAAACCCTCACCTTCCTCTTTGCTGTTCTTTCCGTCTCATTTCAGAAGCCACAGCGAGGGTTTCAGGGGCGGACGCTCTGCTAAACTTCTCCGCCGCCTGACAATCGATGCGCTTGTTCTTTGTTAATTCTTTGCGGTTTATTTCTTCTTACTGACAGCGAGTTTAACTTTAACGATTTTGGCCGGTGTTCAGGGCCTTCTAGAAAACTAGGTAAGCTTTCCCACAAAGCAAGGGGCAACAGAGGATTAGCCCAGGACGCCTGGTAAACATGTTGTCTGGAGAGTGGAGGTGATTTCGCTCCCAGCAGCTCACGCTGCGATCACTTCAGACACAACAAGATCCTGAATCTAGCAGCTGCTGCCTCTTTGTCACACGGTTAACACAAGACCCGGTATAAAAGTCAAGTCTGATGTACTTTCTGTAAAAAACACAAAGGATGTCTTTTATTCTTACGTACTAATCATCAGCATCGGTTTTATGAAAGGGTAGGATTTATTCAGGAGACAAAGACGCAATGGACACAAAGATGCACAGATAACTATTTTATGAGTTGATGTTACAAGAACATGTTGAGGTTAAATCAACCCTGCAGTGGTGATGAAAATGATCAGACCACTCTGCATTCTCCTATTATTTCTTGTTCATTTTTATGCCATTCCCCACCAAAGGTACACTTGTTATTGATAACCAAGAACCATCATTAGAGTTAATTTTAGAGCTAATATCTTGGCATTTTCCATGGTTTTCTTGACCGTAACCAAATCACTTCAGTTCTCACATCAATAGCAATGGCATTGTACTGACAAAAACAGTGCTTTTAGACATTAACTGTGTTCCTGTTCTTTAAAATCTTCAGCAAATATTGTTTTAGTGGCACCAATAATTCAAATATACAAGAAATTGAGGTGGTCTAATATTATTATATAATATTTTCCATGACTGTAGAGAGATCATGCGTCATTTCTTTTGATTAACATTAATATTTTACTAACTTATTTGATTAAATTATATCCAACCGAGAAATAACATTTTCCTAAAAAGAAATTTCCTAAAATGATTGTGGTGCATGTAATGTATATGAGGAAAGTCAAAAGGCAATTTTCTCTGTCATTGTCTTATTGACTGAAGAGTTTTATTTTGCGTCACTTGTAAAGAGACACTTTGAAGTGTTCTACCCGTTCACCTCTTTGTCCTTTTGGTCCATTTTTTTTTCATTTGTTAATGAGTAGAGGGAAAATATGGTAAAAAAAAAACAAAAAAAAGAAACAAACAAACAGCCCCCAATGTGAAACTGAATTTCATAAGTTAAAAGCAAATTGTTTCTTGATTTAAAAAAGCATTTGTGAAATATAAATTGAACCCCAGCATTTTGTAAACACAGCTTTACGAGTTACGGTGTATGTACGAAATAAGCTGCAAAAACCAACGACGGATGTGAAACCAGAGAATGATGGACACACAATGACAAAATGATGTAATGCAATATATTATAATATAATACAGAATTCCACGTTTGTGGTACACTGGGCTGTGTTCCCACAAAAAAAAGTCTGATGAAGCGCACAACAAACTTTGTGCCGTCATGGAGGGCAGTGTGAGAACACTCAGTTTGTTCTAATCTGTGAGGAGTTGTTGTACACAAGGCATTTAAGTGTTTCTGATGAGCTGTTCGATGTGCAGAGTCACGCAGGACTGGGACCAAGGTGCACTGGTCTGGACCACTTCATTTGAGGAACATGATGTGTGTGTGTGTGTGTGTGTTTGCAGCAGGGTGCTCTGTTAGCATGTCTCACTAAGTGTCTAGCGAACCATGTGCCACATCAGCATCACACACATGACCTGAGAAGGTCAGGCAGCGCCAGAGGGCCACTGTCGACAAATCCTTTTTAATTAGATATGAACCGCTCGCTTATCCACGTTGGCCTGCTTTTATTCGACAGTCTTTGATAATAACGTCTTTTCACTCCTGGACAAATGTGCTTTTAATGAAAATGTATTATTCCCAGGGAATTAAGATGTCTGAATGTGTCGCGTGGTTCTCGTAAAGTCAAATGGACTGATTGATTTAATTTATTTTTTATAAGGCGGTTTTAATTAACTCTGACTTAAAGAGGTAGAGTATGCCGCAATTTCCCCGAGAATGTTAAACCACTGAAAAATATACAGGGGGTTGTGTTTGCAGTACTGCAACCAAAATGGACACCAGAGATGTGGACTTGAAAGGAAGCCAGTTGTAATTAATCTCCCTGAGAGGATGATCCTGACCCTGACACTAGTCCTAAAGGTCGGTTCTAATTCCAACATGGTGCAGCTAAAAACAGGAAAAAGTTGTGGAGGTTTTCATCTGTAGAACGTTGCCCTCAAATGTTAATTTTCAACACCATAGGACATTCATTGATTCATCTTCATCCTGTTATTCTTTACTTCAGGGGTCACAAACACGCGGCCCGTGGGCCATTTGCAGCCCGCGGAATGAAATTTTGCGACCTCCACCCTGATGTGAAAGTTGAATATTAGTGTAGCCTAGAAGATTTATTAATGGGATGAATGTATTACAATGGAGACTTTGCTTCATATCACTATTCACTTCCATCCAGTGCATTGTTGATCAGAATATAACACAACTGTAATGGTCTGAACTTGATCCACAATCACGGAGAATGTATTTTCACAGGTGGATGTACTGTTCTGTACTACAGTATAACATTGTGGGCTTAACCAGTAAATATATGGTAAGTTTTATATTTTATAGATTAGTTCTCCACATTTTATGGTAAATCCTATAGTTCTCAAAACCCTGATCCACAGCCCCCTTCTGGTTAAGTGTTGTACTACACAGAATCTATGGGAAACTTATTTTGTATAATTTTTTTTCTTTTGTATTGAACACTGAAAGCTGACGCCGTCCTTTGGTGAAATGATAGTGTAGGCAGTGGCCCTCAACTTATTTAATTTTGAGGCCCCTGCTTTGAGGCCCCTGTCTCAGGGGCAGCAGTCTCCACCACTTTGACCCAAATCACACTGCTCCATACTGTCAGCCTTCCTCTGGGTGGTGAGTCCACTACGTGTGACGGGACGGTGCTATGGTAAGAACCTTTCAATAGCAACCTGCCAGTAGGTGGATTAGAACCAGAAGCCTTGCTGACCCACATCTGCTTCCTTGACCACTCAGCCCCAGAGGACATTTTGTCTCAATTCATTTTTAAAAGTGCAACAGGATTATAATCAGTGACTCCCACATGCTTAACCATTGACCCTGGTCGTACAGTCTGGATTTAGAGCAGGCGGTTGGAAAAAAAAAAAAAAAAAACAATAAATAAGAAAACTTAAATATGTTGTTATTATTTTCCGTGTCTTCCAACTGCATTATTATAAACACAACAAGTTTAATTCGACAAACAAATCCCATTCAAACGCTATCAGATCAGCAGCTTTCATGTTCTTGTTTACATAATGATAAAAAAAAGTTGATTTTTTTTTTAATGAATTTTCTTCGTCTCCATGTTTTACCCCTTTTAGTGTTGATGTCTCAAGGAAATCACGGTGTCATGTCATCAGTCCCCGTGCACACTTTTTAAAAGCTCAAAGGAAATTGAGAAAGGGTCACTTCTGCAAAAACTGCGAAGGTTACGTGCGCTCGTTTTTTCACGTAGGGGAACTGTCTCATTTCATACGCACTCGTGCGCAATGTATTCACTTGTGTATTCAGATCAGCAGCTTTCATGTTCTTGTTTACATAATGATAAAAAAAAGTTGATTTTTTTTTTAATGAAATTTCTTCGTCTCCATGTTTTACCCCTTTTAGTGTTGATGTCTCAAGGAAATCACGGTGTCATGTCATCAGTCCCCGTGCACACTTTTTAAAAGCTCAAAGGAAATTGAGAAAGGGTCACTTCTGCAAAAACTGCGAAGGTTACGTGCGCTCATTTTTTCACGTAGGGGAACTGTCTCATTTCATACGCACTCGTGCGCAATGTATTCACTTGCGTATGCATCTGTGTGTGTGTGTGTGTGTGTAATTGTGTGTGTGGAGGCAGAAATAGGCAAAGTATCATGGGGATTGGGTCTTGGTGACAGCTGCCTGCTCTGGGCTCACACAGAAAAGAACGAGGGAGCCTCTGTGCCGCAGCCTCTCCTAAGATGAATAAAATATGACCTGCACATACACTATGATGGTATTTCACTGTTGCTCTGATGCAACGTGGAATCACACATCTGTGAAGCAAAGAAGAAAGAGAAAGCAGGGCTCCTTCTGTGCGTTTTATGCCTGCACGATGCGAGATACAGGCAAAAAAATCTCAGAAATAACAAGACGCCTGTGATAGGCTGGCTTATTTTTTATTTCAATCAGAATTTCCACGCTGCAACTTCGAACTCTACCCCCCACCCCTTCCTGCTTCTTGCCATGCAGATATTTCAGATGTTATGAGCCTGTGTCTTGTGTTGCTGCCTCTGAAACCAAAAGAATCTCTGCCTCCGGGAGGGAGAAGCAACAAAGAGAAATGTTCTCTCTAAGCCAGGAAAAGTGGACGCGCAACTGCTAAAATTCTTTAAATGTCAGAAAAGAGAACGTCATCTGTATGAAAAAAAAAAAAAAAAACAGAACAGTGATTGTAAGTGGGGAACGGCGGTCGGTGCTGTGCGCTCACAGAATCAGAACTCCTGTCGACCTCAGACCTCAGAGACTGAGAATCTCCCATTCTATAAAAAGAAATTATTTACATATAAGAGACATATTAAAATAATGCCATACATAAATACAGTTGTTAAGGTTTGGATTGAATTATCTACTCTAGTTTGGTTTTATTGCTAATGTAATATATTAGTCAATTTCCTGTTGAGGCCTCAGGCCCCAATGAGCCACCGTCAGCATCAAGACACTTAAATGCATTAAGTATTGATTAAAACAATAAGCAAAGTTTCTAATATTACAAAGAGGCACCGCTTCACTATGATATATATCTGACTTTGGTTCTAGATGCGGAGGAAAAACGCTGCAGTGGTTTTCAATCTAATAATGTATTTCTCCATTTTTAGAAAGATAAATCCCAGATCACGTGACCTTCACCTATTTTGCAGTTTGGCATTTACCAAAAAAAAAGATAATTAACTGTTAATTCCCTGAAGCTATTATTTATGTGTCTAATTAGAATCACTGTCGCTGCTAATTTTATTTATTCTTTAAATTACCAATTCATTTCCTGTTAGAGAAAAAAAAAATCGATAGCATCTGCAGCCGTGATATGGACCAACAATCATATCTTTTCAGACCAGAAGGATCGATTTGCCGTCACTCAAGTTCCTTCCAAAACCACACTGTTCATTATGACCACATTCGGTGTTTTCTGCAGGTTATCCAGACATGATGTGGTCAATACAGAGAACACTGACCTCCCAGTGCTCTCTCTTCCTCTCCTAGTCAACTCCAATCTGGTGGTCAGGGTTATTTTAGAGCAGAGCTTTATTGATGTCTGCTGATATCAGACATCGGCAAACTAAGGCCCGGGGACCGAATGCAGCTCAGTTGGCTTTTTTATCCGGCCTGTTGAACTTGTCTAAATTATACTTTTCTCTGCATTACCTACATTTCTACAATCCTTTGACACCACGTCGATTTATAGAACTCACTGAAGAAACAAAAATGATAACTTGAAACTTTTGGCATTTTGCTTCAAACAGAAACAAAACCAGAAGCGTTATCTTTTTTTTTTTTGTTCTGGAACAGAAATGCCTGTCCAAATATAATGGCTACCATTTAATACCAGTTTTATTTTGTTCTTTAAAAATCCTGTGTAGCCTACAGTCAAAGTCATTTGTCTCCTAGTCTAGTCTATGGTAGATGAGGTTGACGTCCTGTAATGTTCACTGACTGAATGGAGAGAGTGGGTGGACCATCAGACTATATGGGGAGGACAGACTACCAACTACTGTCACATCTCAAAGACAACAATATAAGGTCAATATTGTAGTCTGTCAATATAGAAAATGTTAGTTTCCGACACAATGTCAATATATTTGTCCATGTTAATGATGGACGGGTCAATATTAAATATTATTAATGGGTAGCAATGCATTATCAACAGTCTGCCTAGTTGGACTACAGTATTTCTTCTTTTTATGCTCAGATGGGAAGACATTCTGAGAATTCTATGGCACTTTTTTTTTCACCTGGCAACAAACAAGTCCAAATGCAAAGTCAAGGAATGTGAAGCCAAAATCAAGGGAATTCATATATATATATATTAATTTATATAACTGTAGCTGTAAAAAATAATAAAGCAGCCACTAGGGGGCACAAGCAAGTGTTTTTTTAAGTGCTGGTCCCAAGACCGGGTAAATGGTGAGGGTAGCGTCAGGAAGGGCATCTGGCGTAAAACTTTGGCCAAATCAAAGATGCGAGAAGACAAAATTATTTCCATTCCGGTGCAACAATAACCGCCAACAGTCCTGTTAACCTACAGGGTACTGTTGGAAATTGGACAGGGTGAGATGGAAATTGTTGACTCGCTATGGCAACCCCTGAAGCAGACAAGCCGAAAGGAAAAGAAGAAGAAACTGTAAAAGATGACGTTGTTTTTTGTCACTCCATTTAAGATTTTATACATTTTTTTTGTTTCTTTCTAACCCAACTATTCCACCTAAATGTAAGGAGACAAATCCACAACCAGTAAAAAACCCTACAGGTAAAAGCCAAGTTCATTTCGATCCATAGCCCTGACTCTGTCTACCTCAACAAAGCGAGCTTTTGTTTATTATGTTCTAATTTTAAAGGCTGACTTTCAGGCTTCA
This sequence comes from Paraplagusia blochii, assembly GCA_016785265.1. Classification (NCBI taxonomy): domain Eukaryota; kingdom Metazoa; phylum Chordata; class Actinopteri; order Pleuronectiformes; family Cynoglossidae; genus Paraplagusia; species Paraplagusia blochii. The sequence continues at coordinate 65,786 of JAFBJS010014337.1, forward strand.
GTCTCTAATGACCACCAAGTTTCCATTCAATTAATCAGATATGAATCTGCAGCAGTCTCTCTATGTTCTTTTGAGCAGAAACAGGAACAACTTATTAAGACTATAAAAAAGAAATGTGTTTAATAAGTTACAAAAGGAAAGTGAGAAGGAACAGCTGAAAGCAATGTTTGAGTTGAGTGGTTAAGGGATGGATAAGGATGCAGACAGAGAGACCGGGGTTAATGATCAACACTTCGACGGCGTCTTGTTCAGATTAATGGTAGCAGCAGACCTAGTGGAGCGCAGCTCCTCTGTGTGTTTTTTGTGGCAATGCGTAATTGAACAATGGCGTGAAGCTTTCAAATAATCTACAGGCGCCTGGAAAGCTCCAAATCGGTCTGAGGTTTGACGCCGCTCCACTGGTGAAAACGCCGCCCGAGTCTAGAGTGCAGCCAGACGGTGTTTGTGTTGCTGCGGTTGAGTGAGGAGAGGGTTGAAGCCCGAGTCAGTGAACCTCTGAGTGGGAGCTGCTCTGCCTGAGTCATTCTGTCCCTAAGCAACCTGGGAATGATATGTGCTCAGTCTCAGAAGGAGACGGGCTGATGAGGACTGACACGGTCCTGTCACAGCCCGCTGGTTGTCCAGGTGCACTTAGTTTAATGAGTGAAAAAGTTCCTGATGTCCAACTGCAGACCTGGACAGCTTCACTGACAGATGTGCATGCATGTGTTCTGCTGAGTAGGAGAATAACAAGCTCCTTATTTAAATTTGTTCTTGGTGACTGCTGCACAGCTTTCACGTGGAATCCCAGTAGATGCAATTACTAAGTGCCAAACTATCAGGAGAATATTCCAGTATTTACCCATTAACTGAACATTTCTGGTGGGAAATAAGCCAGCAATTAAAGCCATGGAGGGATTTGCACGGCGACGGAAACACGGGAATGCACGTCTTGGTTCGACAGAGTAGTTAATTTCACAGAAACCTGAGAAATTTCTCTTGCAAGTGTGACACCCCAATTAAGGTTCACTATGCTGAGTGGAGAGCTGACGTCTCTGCTGTCAGCAGGAGCTGACAGACTCACGGAGGGGAGTTTGGGGGGGGCTTCTGTGCTTCCGAGTGTTTTCCACATTCATGCTCCCACTGTTGCTGCTCCTCCTCCAGACGGGGAGAGAGTTCACTAAAATCTCCTCACATTCTCCTTGCAGGGAGAGCCACTTAATTTTGGCACAGCGACGTCTTTGACTAAACACAGTCTGAACTGATCACCACAGGGCTCTTTCCTCATGTGCTTGTAAATAACATCCAATTCATTATCTCACTACAGCTTGATTTCAACCCTGATCATCACATCACTATTTTTAAGTCAGGTCTCGTGACCTTTCCAATGGAAACACGGCCGATTGATTCAAATGGACGCACATTTGCAATATGTGTTCAGTTGTAGTTGGTAGCCCTGTGCCGGTGTGAGCTGACATTTCCTTTCGATTTGCAAGTACATTGAAATGAACCCATTTACCTTAGACCAGGGGTCGACAACCCAAAATGTCCAAAGATCCATATCGGCCCAAAAAAAACGACAGAAACCATAGCCACAAAAAAATGTAAAGTCTTACATAAAACTAATAAGAAGGCAACATAGGCTCTCAATATATTAGCTGAATAGCTTTAAAATATATATAATATATGTTTAACAAATGCATTAAAATAACCTTAATGAAGAAATGTTTATTTTCCCTGCAGCGCATCCTGGAGAGAATGATTCACCACACTGCTGTACAATACTTGGTGCTCCAAGTTTCCATTACAATATTAATGTTTCATGTTTTGTTGCCTCCATTAAATTATAGAAATAAAAGCAATAGATATACAGATTTTTGGTGTCATTGTTTATTTTGAGTGATTCAAGAAAAAAAACTAAATGGGATGGGCATTAAAGGCCTCCTGTAATTTCAGACCTTAGTATGGAAATGAAATGCAGACCTCTTTGAACCTCAATAATAATACAACTCTTCTCTTTAAACTATTATAAATTGTCATAGTATTTTTAAGGAAATATTTTGTATTTTAGGAAACATAAAAAAGGGTAAAACCTTTAAAAAAAAACAACCCTAGGACCATTTTTGGTGCCCTTTTTGATGCCCTTTCAGTCCATTTTCTATTTTTACACGTTTTTTAAAAAATCTACAGTGAGCCACTAGGGGTGTGCTAAAGAGCTGCATGCGGCTCTGGAGCCGCGGGTGGCTGACCCCTGACCTAAACCAAGGGTCTCAACCTCAAATGAGCTAAGGGGCCACCACCCACATGATCATTTCACCGTAGGGCCACGTCAGCTTTCAGTGTTCAATAAAAACAAAAAAAAAGTTTAAAATCAATTTAGTCCATAGAGTCCGTGTAATAACACTGAACCAGAACAAATCTATTAAATATTATTATAAATTCAACATTCACATCAAGGTGGTGGCCGCAAAATATTATTCCACGGGCTGTAAGTGGCCCACGGGGCACGAGTTTGAGACACCAGACAGAGACTAAGATATGCGACATACTATTGGCTAATGCAATGGCTTCTCAGTGTATAAATGGCTGATGGAGCTCACTCTCCACCAACTCTACTGTCATATAACTGTATAATACAGACTAGAGCGGGTGGATAACAGTGTGGGGGAGGTTAGTAAAGTGGAAATATGTACGTGAATGATATAATCTCGTCCTCTACGTTGAGATTTTATCCTGTCTTGCAGGTCTCGGAATCCAACTACTTCTATTGGAACGCAGGGAAATTTAACTAGCAAAAAATGAGACCATGTCATTGGCAGTTTATCTTCATGGTAAACGATAAACAAAATGTCAAATGCCTGATAAATTAAAAAAGAATTGACTCATAGCCAAGATAACAAAAACACTGAAAAGGACAAGCAGTGTTTCTTTAAATCATCTTACACATCACTGGACAGAACAAGGTTTTGTTGTATATAATACTTGTAAAACAGTGGACTGTTCCATGAATGTGAGCAGGGAGGGTGGGACAGATGGGTAGGTGGACGTAGAGGTCCATACATCTATTCATACAGCCCCATACCAGTGGTCTCAAACCTGTGTCCCGCAGGCCACAAATCCCTGGTCCACAGACTCCCCCTGGTTCATTTTCTAATTTTGTTGTTCTTTTTTGTTATTTCTACTTATCTGCGGTGTTGTATGACACAGGATCGGCGTGAAACTTTTTATAAAACAATTTTTTTTTTTTTTTGGCGGCAGTGGTGTCCCAGTGGTTGAGGAAGCAGACTTGGGTCCACAGGGCTTAAGGTTCTAAGCCGCCAGCTGCCAGGTTGCTCCTGAGGTGCTCTGATTACAGCACTGTCCCGACCCACATCACTTCCTGTGGGCTCACCACCCTCAGGGAGGCTCACAATGTGGTGCAATGTGATTTGGGTGGCGCCAGCCGCCCCTGCATCCCGGGAATGGACAAGCAGAAGAAGATTTTTTTTCTTTTGTATTAACCAGATAGATCTCTCTTTGGTGAAATGACAGTGGGGGAAGTGATCCTCAACTTATTTGTGTTTGAGATCCCTTGTGTCCACCTTTCTAAGACTGTTGGAGCTGTCAAGCTGCTTCGGTTGTAGTTTATGGATTACAACAGAGCAGAGTTAAATGTTAACGTCTGAGCAGGGCCACCTGAATCAGCACTACAGTTTTTAACTGTAGGGGGCAGAGTCACCTTGGCCTTTCCTGTAGTCTCTAACTACAGCCTCAGAGCTGTCCATCACACTAGACAGCCACTGCACCCAGGTGAAAACTAGAACCAGACTGCTGTTATTCAGATGTTCCATCACAACTCCTTAGAGCTCCCTCTGCAGCCAGGGTAGGGAAGTGCCAACAATAATTCATATAGAATTCTTTTTTTCCTGGCAACCACTGGGCAGGTCTGTACAGTACGTCTAAATAATATTCTATTCATCTTCATTAAGGTTTTTTTTTGTCACAAGGTTATTTGTCATACTTAACATCGCAGCCAATCACGATTTGTTCTCTGTGTCATTAGTCAACTTTCAAGGCTCTACTGTGGGATCTCATTTAAAATGTAATTGGAGCTTTAGCCTAAGCTTTAGGGGGTTTTATTCAAACATCAATGCTTCTCAGACTAACACACAGCCAGGCCTCAGACTCCACTTCCCCAAAGGTGGAGTTGGTAAACTCTATTTAAAGGCACGACTGTTGCCAGGTTGGAACTTGTTGGTGCAGCAAGTGGAGAAAACAGTCTGGCAGTTTAGCACCGACAAAGGCCTTTTTGTGAAGCCAGGCCAACTTAAAGGAGGGTCAACGGGGGTCCACTACATGAGGTGAGCAATTACAGTGGCGATGTGCTAATCTTGACAACTGGCACCTGTTTCACTGTTAGCTACGGAGCTGCTGACCACAGAGAATGTGGTTTTTATTTTTAGTTTTTTTCTTACCTCCTTATCTTCTGTTCCTTATTTCTGCAGCCACTCTCACAACTTGCTTTATAAAACACTCTCGCTCTGCTGCACAGATGGTGCAGGACATTCATGCAGCTTTAGGTCACACTGACAGTTTGGAGGAGTTTGGGTCAGACTGAGGGGAGCCAGAGTTAATGCCCCAACTGGGACCCGGACTGACCTCCAGCTGAAGGATGGAAGCTGGGATCATAAATGCTCTAGGTCAAAGAAGGAGAATGTTTTTCACTGGCTTTATCTAATAAAGAATGTACATTTATAAGAGGGAAATGCCTGAGGTGGCATAAATTGTCCTTAGTTTGCTTAACAAAGTGTCTTTTAGTTTTATTAGTTAGTTAAAAACTTAAACATATTTTCACCCATACAAACTGAATATTTTATTATACGGATGATATATATATATATACGTTATGTTGATCAAATGGCTGCAGTTAAACGCACCGTACCGTATAAATCCTGTTCATATAAATCTTTTTTTATTTATTTAATGTTCTGTATTTTCCAGACCATAAGGCACTTAAAAACCTACAATTTCCTCATAACTCAGTGTGTAGAATAACACTGGACTGCACTGTGTTTCTTCAACGTAACCTGTCACAACTGCTCAGTGTTGAGGGTTATTCTGTCTGAGTTGAATAGTTTATCTTATCTGACGATTTTGTGTCGCTTAATTCACCTTTTAATGCATCTTGTGTATGACAGAAGAGCAGAAGGAGACAGTGAACAGTGTGGGGCAGCAGCGGTGCCCAAGCAGTTAAGGAAGGTTCAGGTTCTAATCCACCAGCTGCCAGGCTCACCACTGAGTTCTGATCATAGCAACAAACCTCCAGTGGACACCCCACCCACAGGGAGGCTCACAGTATGATGTGATTTAGGTGGCAGTGAAGACTGCTGCCCCTGAGACCTGAGAGGACGAAGATGAATGAATGAATGATCAGTGCGCCTTATGGTCCAAAAAATATAATATAACTGCCCAGAATCTATCAGACCTCCCTGTGAGATCTTCTGATAGATCCCAAATTAGCCAAAAGGCTCCTGTGACTTTTACAACAACAAAATGTTTGACTGCACCAAGTTCCCTTTTCATTACAGACCAAACTGTGCGATAACAAACTACTCTGATACAGCAGAAGTAAATTCTCTGTGTGAAGAGAACACCAGACTTCTATGAGTTCACGAACGCTAGAAAACAACAGGCTAAAACACCACACAAACACTACAGTCACAATGTGAGTGTGGGTGTTGTATTAAGTCCAGGATTCAGACTCAGCCTCGGAGGACGTGACCCTGACATTCCTAAGTTACTTCATACCACTGCAGGTTTGTGAAGACTTTATTGAATTCCTTTTTTTATTTTAAGAAATAAATTCATACATCTTCGTCCTCGTGTCTAATATTGGGTCTCACAGGCATCGAGTCTCCACCGCTGCCACCCAAATCATACTACTCCATGCTGTGACCATCACTGTGGGTGGTGAGCCCACTGGAGGTCAGGTGGGTTGAACCTCACAGCTTCAAATCTGAATCCTTGTGGACCCAAGTCTGCTTTCTTAACCACCAGGCCACCGCTACTGGTACTTAGAAATAAAATGTACCTTTAATATAAAAAAAAGAAAAAAATTAGCCGCATCACGGGCTAAGGTTCTTGTTCCAAAAACAGGGATTCAAACCTCACCCTTCAGCCGTTGTCACCAACAGCCTCCTCTGCAGAGTCATTTCAGTGGCAATAAGCCAAGGCTGGGGGAACTCCATCCAACTTGTGCAATCGTTACAGCTTTGGAAAAGAGCGAGTACACACCAACAGACCGGTTTCAGCAGATTTCTGTAGACATGACGACTGAGAGACTGCGGATCACACACATTTAACAACTGCGTCTGATCATGAATCACTGTCGACAAGTGTTGTCAAACCGACTAAAACCAAGTGGATACATCGAGCTCTTGACATTTTTTTTTTTTTTTTACGTGTAAATAAACATAGCCGTTCACTTTACTGCTGCCAGAACATGTTGAAGTGACTCTGGCTAAGATCAGGTCAGATCTGTTCCCTCTCCAACACTAACACGCTGCATGGCCAAAGCTGACATTCTCCAACTGGTGTCCCAGTGTGATGCACTGGTGGAGAACATGGGAAGAAAAACTCAGCATCAACCGGATGCAGCAGACTGACCTTACTGCAGACTGTCCTCAGTTACCTGGTGTCAACCTAAGGTAGGGGTTTCAAACTCAAAAAAATGAGGGCCACCGCCCACACTATCATTTCACTGAAGAGCCAAGTCAGCTTTCAATGATCAATACAAAATAAATACTTTAATAAAAAATCTGTCTCTAATAGATTCTGTGTAATACAACACTGAACCAGAAGGAGACTGTGGATCAGAGTTTTGAGAACTATAGGATTTACCATGGGGAAAAAAATCTATAAAATATTATCATAAATTCAAATTTCAAATCAAGGTGTGGGCCGCAAAATACCATTCCACGGGCCGCAAAGGGTCCATGGGCCGTGAGTGTGAGACCTGTGGCCTGCAGGGTTTTCTACTGATGTCTTCACGTCTTTGTCTCACAAAGATCTATCGTTACTGGGGTGTGCAAATGAATAGTTTCGGTTCGGATTGAACAGAACTGAATCGGTTCGAACTGGATCAATCGTTTAATATTTTCTCATGAATCGTTACAGAATCGGATCGTAGCCTGTGAATCGAGATATGAATCAGATCATTATGAGTGAATCTACACACCCCTAATATACACTATATAGTAGGGGTGTGCAAATTAATCGTTTTGGATCGGTTTGGATTGAAGTGAACCAAATCGGTTCGAACTGGATTGATTGTTTAATATTTTCTTATGAATCGTTCCTGAATCGGATCGTAGCCTGTGAATCGAGATATGAATTGGATCGTTATGTGAGTGAATCGTCACACCCCTAATCGTTACCAAATATTCAGACGACACAGTGGCATCAGTGGAGTGAGTGCAGAGTTTGTTTACAAGTTTTCCCACAATTGTCAGACACCCAGGCTGTTAGTGAGAAGCTGTACATTAAGTTCATTTTTCCCTTCCTTTATAAACTAAAGCAGCCTTTCTATACTCCTCTGACTTTAACAATGTGTTCTCATCAACATGACAGCAGTCTACGAGGAGGCAAATCGGCAGCTTTGAAAACATTCTCCGACCGCTCTGTCTGCAGAGGACGACAATGACAGATTCAAAGACACCAAAATCCTTTCTTCTGTCTTCTAAGACTCAGTTTGAACCTCGACAGGTCGTCTTCAGGAAGCCAGAATGCAGCTGGGGTTTCCGTTGCGGCCTGCTTTAAACAGGAGTTTACGTCACCAAATGTCTCCCTCCGTTTGAAATGTGATGGACTTGTTTTAAGTTCAGTTACGCCTTCCGCTGTGTGATGTCTGCCTTCATGTCTTATCTAACCACCTGTCAAGGAGGAGATTATCCGAATGTGTCTTACAGAAACGGGCTGGTGTTGGCAATAATCCTCCTATAAGCTGAAAATCTGGCTGAGATGAAGGCGAGCGTGTCCGACCTACTCCTTTGACCTGTGTATCCATAACACAGTTTAAAGATCATCTTCCGTCTTCTAATCTCTCTTTTTTGAGGGAAAGGAATATTGGACACATCAAAACTCCAGTGCAACTCCTGGTATTCAGAAATAAAAAGCAGAACTTGTTACTCCAGCGCTGTCAGGACTTCTCCTTCTGAACGTCAGACGCTATAAACAGAGTGAAGCTTTCCGCATGTCTGTGGCAAAGACAGCAGCCAAGCTATTTTTGTGAGAGCTGTAATGAGGATCTTGACATCTTGATTGATGATGATATATCAAGAGCAAAAGCACCATCCAGCCTACACACACAGCTCGCAATGCACCACTGTTATTTCACCGTAGTGGCAGGCACAAGCACGGGAACAGTAATTTCTGTCAGCTCCTACGGTGATCTTCAAAGCCCGGCATTGGATTTGAACCACAGAACGTTCCCTGAGAGGTCGCCAAGAGGATGAAGAGATAAGCCCCGGAGAAATGCAACGCCCTGTCCAGGACACTCCTCCATGACACACAAAGAACACCGTAATATGTCAGGCACTCCCCAGCTCCCTGCCTGCAGCCACGAAACAGGCATGTGAATGGATATGTGCTCCAAAAAAAAAAATTGGAAAAAATTCACCAAAACAATCAATTTTTCAGGCATAGTCCGCGTTTGCTGGCTGTGCCTTAAAAACCAAAGAGCAGGGGGAATTGTGGTGGTGGTGGTGGTGGGGTTAGGGGGGTTACCCCCGTGGATGCAAAGTGCTGTGACTTTGACCGATTAGTCTCAACAACAGCCTTGGGAAGAACGGCGTCATCACATTCTCCAGTTTGCAGACATGCATTTCAATTGTCGGCTTATTTCTCCGACGCCTGGTCACTGCTGCCTCTGGGATGACTCAGTTTGTGGGACAGTGCAGCCACTGTCGGTATCACAGACAACAGCCATGTTATTCAATTCTCCACTCTGCTAAGGTCATTCAACTTGAAACAGGGATGTTTGAGGGATTTATCGCACGGAATTCACAATGTTTGGGTCTTTTTTAGTCACGTAAACATCCGGACGTACCGAGAAAAAGAAGTACACGATAACATGCTGTTAGTTTGACGTCTGGAGTTTTGCAAGAATTGGAAAAATTTGATGTGCTGGGATTTTGCAAAAAAAATGGTGCAGAAAATATTATTACAAATACAATGCAATGGTTTCTTGCTGCAGCAGTTAGAACATGCAGACTTGCTGTAATATATTTGGCAACTGTAGCTAAAAAGAAAAGTTGCGACTCACATCACTGCACACAACCAAATGTGATGTCTGTCACAACTTGGCAGTAGGGGGATTCGAACTGGGCACCTAGTGGACCCAAGTCTGCTTCCTTGACCATTTGGCCATCAACTGTCCCAACAGAGACTGGTGGCTGGTCCTGTCAGGTCCATATCACCTCCTGGACTCTTTTTTTTCTGCAGAATGCAGCTTTTTCCTGATACATGTCCACATGTCTGTTTTGTCCCAATGTCAGGACTCTATCTGCTCCAAAACTTTATACTTCCTTGTTCTGTGTATGCATTTGTGTACTATGTGTCTGAATACTTTTGTTTTCTGTCTGTCTTAGCATTCCTCCTGTTTTATTTTGAACGTCATTACTGTCTTGTTGTATCTGCGGTCTCCTGTGATTGCCCGCCTCGCCTTGTTGTGCTTCACCTGTGTTTGACTCGGCTGCACCTGTGCCCACATATTCCCAGTGTATTTAGACTGTGTGCTCCACTGTCTCTGTGTCAGTTTGTCTTCTGTTGTGTTTTGTTTCCACTGCTCTGTTCTCAGTGGATTGCTGGCTCACACTGTTCCCGTCCTCTGTGTTCTTTGTCTCCTCGGTTTGTTCGGAATTTTGAAAATAAGGAGTATTTTTTGCCTACCCCTGTTTCGCCTCATTTGCTGTTTTATTTTCTTTTTATTTCATTTTACCTGCCAGATCGACCCCTCTCTGCATTGCAACAATAGACGTCTCTGGGATTGATGTGGATTTCCACACTGTCTCTTTTTCACTCATTTGTTTTTGCAATAAAGGAAAGAAATATGCATTATTCAATATAAACAGCTGTAGTACCGTGGTTCCAGGCTGAGGCTGAAGTAGCCTCCGCTGGACTTAGATTATTGATAATGTTTACTGCAAACAACTGTATACAGACGACGGTAGATGAACAATGGTGTCACACAAGCAACACAAAAACTGAATTCTTCCTTTCTCTGTCTCTGTGCTGTTGGATCATCTGCCTCCACCTCTCTGTGGCTTGGCTTCTCTCACACCGGCCATTTCACGCCCACCTACACCAAATCTATGGATCCTCGCTGAGATCTCTCTCTCTTTCTAAACCCATTAACCAATAACCATAAACAGAACAAGCACATCCAGACAAACATCTCCTCTCCTTCTCACCTGTCTGTTCCTAATGTCCTCACAATCCTGGCCTCCTTCACATCATCCACCCTCTTACAGGGAGTCCCACTGTCTCTAACCCATCCATCATAGCAGGTCTCACTAATGTCTTATAAATCTCCCCTTTTCTCGCCGCTGCTCACCTTCTTTCCCACGTCAGCCCCGGACATTCATCTACACCCACTCCACCCAGTCGGCACCCCCCCCTCGTTTCCTACACCCCGGCAAAACAGTTTGATTCCACTTCTGATGCTCATGACTCCACTTCCCCTCCATCTGGCGTCTGCCATCTTTCTTCATCGTGTATTAAATATAAAAACACTGTGAATTTCAGATCGGAGCCTGACGCGGGTAAGACGGGGCCCCCAGAATAAAATCTCTGTTACAATGTCAAGGTTTGGAGAAAGAATCAATTTTCTTGTCATTTCACACTGACATTAATGACATTGATCAATTCACAGTCTGCCTACTGCAGAGACTGTGAACTGAGTGCCATGTTCCCTCTGGCATGACAAGAGCCCTGTCATGCTGCATACCTTTTATTTACTGTCATAGTGAGTGCTGAAGTAGCAGCAGCATGAGTAATTACTGCCATTCATCAATTGATTTTAACAGCTCTCTGATCAATACGAACAACCATTATGGTCTCCCTCTACCTCAACACTTCATGCCGAACAGAGTTTTTACAGTATGTGGAGGTAATCAGGAAGAACGGGGCGTAGTGGATGCTGCTGAATTACACGGGATGATTAAGGAAATTAGCCGTATCTCTCTAAATAAAGACCAGTGCTTATCTGTGCATCTGTATTGTAGGGTTGAAAAAAAAAAGTAGGTTTCCACAGCAAAAAAATGTATCGAGAGGTTAAGTCCTGTAAACAAAATATATCCTGCATTTTGGATTTTAGTTCAGACTCCTCAGGAAAAAAAAGGGGATTAAACTGGATGATGGCAGAAAAAGAGAGGTTCCAATTTACAGCTGGGGTTCAAAATAAACAGGAGGGCTCTAATGAAACTCAAGTGACTTCACACTTAGGATCTGGTTACACGCTAATGCATCTTCACTGCACACTGAACATGGCTGAGTGCATCCAGCAGACACTGGACATCTGTCACACATCATACAATCACTGCAGGTCAGTGTGAGTCACAAAAAATACAGAGAAAATGAAAAAAAAAAAGAAAGAAAAGGAAATGACACAGATGCTACAAGAATCACCTGAGATCCCACAGTGGAGAAAAAAACAAACAATAGCATTGATTAGAATTCAGCTAAATAAAGAAAATTCAATCTGAATTTCTCTGATTGGAGGTTTTGTTGTGTCCTGGTGAAGTCTCCTGCAGCTCGGATACAGACAGAATGAAGCTCGGCCAAGTTTTCAATCCAGTTCTAATATCCAGTGTTTTTATTCCAACTAAAAACTCTCATGAATGAAGTTTACCTGTTAAACGATCCCAGACCGACGCTCCGTTGCGGTGTGACAGGAGGTAACTCAGCCCAGGTTGGTCATCTCTTCTTCCCAGCTCGGACCGACGTCTTCCTCTCCACTCCGGAACCACAGAGACCTCGAGGAAACCAGCGCGTTGTCTCGTAACTGTGTCTTCATCCCCGCAAAAACTACAGAGCCGGTGTTTCAGCCCCCTCAGTCGTTCAACAACACTGCGCCGCAGATGGACCTTCACTCGCCCACAGTTTTAAGACGGCGTGGTAGAAAGAGGAGGAGGAGAGGAGGCGGAGGAGGAGGAGGAGGGGAGGCGCTAAACGGCCAACAAGAACCTGACTCCCGGGTTGTTTTCTCGGTTCTGACTCCGCTCGGGTCACGGCTCGGATGTGATGCGGTCTGCGGACTTGTCTCCTGTCCTGTTCTGTCGTCGCTGAGCAGCAGCAGTAGCTGTTTGACGCCGCAGAGGCAGCGCCGCACTGTGCGCCCTGCGCTCCCACACGGGCCAACAGCACTGCCTGCTGTACTTAAAGAGACACAGCAGAGGAAGGACGGGGGCGAGTGGAGGGGGAGAGGAGAGACAAGTGAGCGGAGACACCGCTGCTGGAGTTGCGTTGGGCCACGAACACACGAAACTGGAGAGGTTTGGCACGACGACGCGCTCTCTGCGGACTCTGCGGGGTTCGTGCAGGGACTCGGTCCGGTCCAGAAGCAGAGACAGCTGTGCGCGTGTGTGTGTGTGTGTGTGTATTCATGTGTGTGCATGCACGTCTGAGCCATGTGAGTGGGTTGTTTCCCCATCCCTTTATTTGCACCGTGTTGTTGATTGGAAAAACAAAGTTGGAACAACAGCCCTGTTTTATTGCAGGGGGATTTTTTTTTCCATCCAGATAATGAAGACTCAACACACAGACACACACACACGCACACAGACACACACACCGTCTGTGGTTGAAAATAGAAGCACGTTAATAGATAATTAATACTATGAAATATATAAATATATATATATATATAGAAACTGTACATATACATACTTTTAGCGTTGACTCAAGACTGCTATGCCTGCAACACGTGACATACAACAGTGATTCTCAAGTTGTGGGTTGTGGCCTTTGCCAGGACCATAAAAAAAAAAAAACATGTATCATTATACATTTTGAATTAGAATTTTATGTGCCCGAACAAAAAACTCAATAACTAATACATTAATTTATCTTCAAACTCTTCCTCGTCCGTTGCCAGGTCTCTGGGGCAGCAGTCTCCATGACCAGGGCTGGATTAACTCTCTCTGAGGCCCCTGATATTGTGTCCCTCATGGCAGGTGCACTGAAACAGTATGGTAGCATATATTTATAGATGTAAAACAACCATAATATCTTCCTACCCTCTGTTTTAAAGGTGGTAACAAATATTTATAGATGTAAAACATCCATAATATCTTTCTGCCCTCTGTTTTAAAGGTGGTAGCATATTTTCTTAGATTTAAAAACAACCATAATATCTTCCTACCCTCTGTTTTAAAGGTGGTAACATATATCTATAGATGTAAAACAACCATAATATCTTCCTACCCTCTGTTTTAAAGGTGGTACCATATTTTTATAGATGTAAAACAATCATAATATCTTCCTACCCTCTGTTTTAAAGGTGGTAGCATATTTTTATAGATGTAAAACAACCATAATATCTTCCTACCCTCTGTTTAAAGTGGGTCGGCATATTTTTATAGATGATAATTATGATAGTTATTTAATTATAATATCTTGGAACTTTAAAAGGGAGGGTAGGTTGGTGTTTGAAAAAGTATAATTAGTAAAAGTAATCTACTTCCATTAATTTTAGTCCCTTGACACCAGCAACCTGTAGCCCCCCCTGGTGGCAAGGCCTGGGGGGGCTGACCTTGTCCACGGTTGCCACCAAAATCACACTGCTCCATACTGTGAGCCTTCATGCAGTTGGTGAGTACACTGAAAAGTTTTTATATTATGTTAAATTAATTGAATTTTTTTTTGTGTGTTGCAGATTAATTAAGGGTCCTGAAGACGGTCCAGTGGAGAACCATTGACATAGCGTACGTTCATGTCTCGGATAGGATATGGTGACCAAAAACAATGCAGCTGAAACGGAGTTGATGGAATTTTTACAATTTTTTATGGCGATGGTGGCCTGGTTGTCATGTATTCAGAAATATTTTGAAACCGGTCTGTTGGTGTGTACCTGTACTTTTCCAAATCTGTAAAGATTGCGAAAGTTTGTGGGCGGGTTCTCCCCACTGAAATTAAACTGCAGCTGGAGCTGAGGTCTGGGTAAGAGCAGAAAGATCAGTGGTTTGATTCACTGTGTTTGGAACAAGGACCTCCTTCCTTTCCCTCAGCCTAATCCCAAATTAAGACTTTTTTTACCGATTTTTACCGATTTTTAAGGATACATAATACATTTTTGATTCTAAATAGCAGCAGTGGTGGCCCAGCCGTTAAGGAATCAGACTTGGGTCCACAAGGGTTCAGGTTCTAATCCACCAGCTGCCAGGTTTCCACTGAGGTGCTCTGACCATTGCACTGTCCAGACCCACATAACTTCCAGTGGGCTCACCACCCACAGGAAAGCTGACAGTACGGAGCAGTGTGATTTGGGTGTCTGTTGTAGAGACTGCTGCTCCTGAGACCCAGATAAATGGATAAAGATGAATAAGGGAATAAATGATAAGGTTGCGTTTGGTCATTTTAAGAGAGAAAATCAGAAAATTCTAAATTTACAGCATCGACTGAATCCAAAATAAAAAGTGGTATTTCTTATTCAGTACGGCTAAACTGAACAACTGAATGTGTACATAAATTGGTGACAAAGTAGACAGACTGGCTACAAATGCATTTACAAATGCAGTAACTGGGTTTATATATCAGTTTATATGAGCCACTGCCAGGGTTTTTGACGTAAATTCCCAGAGTTCCTCCACTGTGACGAGAAGGGATTCCGTCTTAAAGGGGATTTTGGTCCCAAGTCAAGAGACATCATTGAAGTATATCAGGCTTGGATGAGTACAAATGAAAACTTTTACAACTAAATCTCATCACTGCATTTTTTTTTTTTTTACTGTATCACTGCAGCTAGTAGCAGCCACGTGACGAACAAACATGTTATGTTTACAATATCATAAATAAGAAATATTCCACACACGTCTGCTGGTTAGGACGAATGTGTACGCTACAAACAGTAAACAGATTTAATGTTGATCTGTTTACTGTTTGCAGCGTGATGATGTGATTTTAAAAACGACACATGCTCTAACTCAGGATCAGTGAACCACTGGACTCCATGGCAAACTGCACTTGATAACAATGTTTTTTGTAAATGCAATTTTCTCTTCAAAATAAGCTCTCCATATTTCCCCTTTCAAGTGTGTAACCAGGCAACACCGCGGGTATGACCA
Source organism: Paraplagusia blochii (assembly GCA_016785265.1). Taxonomy (NCBI): domain Eukaryota; kingdom Metazoa; phylum Chordata; class Actinopteri; order Pleuronectiformes; family Cynoglossidae; genus Paraplagusia; species Paraplagusia blochii. Next base: position 81,085 of record JAFBJS010014337.1, read on the forward strand.
ATTATAGCCACATCTTAACGTGGGTTCAGCAACTTTTTATAATTTGTGACCAACTGTAAGCACTGCGGAGGAAACAGAGATGCTCTCAGGCCAACTGCAGTAATTAAAGAACAGGCGCAGAGGTTTTTTTTTTTGAAAACGGATCATCCAAAAAAAATATCGCTCTGTGCGTCTCTCCCTCAGAAATTATTGAGTGATTTAATGACCTGGCTCGGGTTCCAGGATCAGCTGTAGTTAATATACCCAGTTCGTTTGACTGATTTATTTTGAGACACTGGGATCAGAAACTCTAAACATTAAAAAGCTTCTGTCAGTATTTCACTAGTCGGTGCAGCCAAGCAAATCCAACCTGGTAGATGGACAGATTAGTTTGTAGAAACCTCTCTGTAGCTGGATGGTTCCCCAGCTCAGTGACATCATGCTAACATCTCAAGTATTAACGAAAGAACAGTGTACACTGTGCTACAATTTTCCAATCGTATGATGATTCAGTGACCTGTGATCATCTTCCAACTACCTCACGATTGATTGTGTGAAAATCAAACATGTTTGACATCCTGCCACTTTTCCCACAACCCCCCTCTCCACCAAACTACGCTGCACGAACAGTTTTGTTTGCTGAGCATTATTCTCATCTCGTCTCAGAGAGCAACTGCTAGCATCACGCATCTCCCACTACCAGCTTCACCTTCGTCTTCCTCCTCCTCCTCAATGACTCACAACACTGTTGTTCTTTATTTTTAAATTTGCACATCTTCCTCCTCCTCATTAGGATTCACATTATTTTATTTTACATTACATTACAATACATTTGGCAGACACTTTTATCCAAAATTTCTGGCTGCAGGAGTCAGAGGTGTCCTGCATGATCGTACAGTGTGAAAACACCAGTTGTGAGCTGTGAACTGATTGACTGGTACAGTGTAAGTGTGATATACACATACACTAGGAATAAGTAAGTTCTCTGCAGTAACAAATGACCCACAGATTGGTCCCGAAAGTTATTCTTCTTCACTAGGAGAACAAACTCTACCGTGGTATTTTGCTGTTTTCCGGCAAGATGGACATTAAGGGTGAGACGTGTTGTAGTTAAACTTGGTTAATGTCAAACGATGCAGCTCTTTCCAATGTGCCATCGACTGATACTATTGGATGCAGTCGTAAATGTAAACACCGGGGAGAACAACTATTAAATACATTTAATTTTTTTTTTTTTTTTTCTACTTACAAAGCATGTATAGGTCTATGAATTTTTCTCAAAAGTACCTTCCTGTGGGTGGTGAGCCCACAGGAAGTTATATGGTCCTATGTAGTGGTCTTGTGGACCCAAGCCACTGGACCACCACTGCTGTGTTTGTGCTCATTACCTTTATATGAGTCAGTCAAAGCAAGACGGAGTACATATGTGTGAAGGAGCAGAGGTGGAGAAGGTGGAGGAGTTTAGATGCTGAGGATCAACTGTTCAGAGCAGTGGAGACTGTGGAAGAGAGGAGAAGAATAGAGTGGAGTCAGGATGGA
>JAFBJS010014337.1:87474-135116 GCA_016785265.1 Paraplagusia blochii
ACATGTCCAAACCATCTCAATCTGTCTTCTCTAGCTTTTTCTCCAAACCTTCCTGCCTGTGTTGTCCCTCTAATCACCTCATTCCTGATCCTGTCCATGCTTGTTTTTCCTAAAGAGAACCTCAGCATCTTTTAACTCCTATTCCTAGTGTCTCTAATCCATCCATCATGGCTGGTCTCACCACTGTCCTGTAAACCTTTCCCTTCACCTTAGCTGACTCTCTTCTATCACAGATCACTCCTGACTCTTCTCTCCTGTTGTTCCATCCTCCCTCCATTCTATTCTTCTCCTCTCTTCCACAGTCTGGACTCCTCCACCCTCTCCACCTCTGTATGGTTCTTTTATCACCATCAGATTTTTTTTTATCTGCATTTCCATAGCTCCTTTTTTCTGTTCAAGTTCTTCTGTGTCTGTGCCATTTCCTCCATCACTGTCGCTCATCACACACTGTGTTTCCTCTGCTCTCATGCAGCCACTTACAGTTGTTTGGTACCATTGCAAAACAAAGCAGCCTCACAAACAATGTCCCACACCACGACGTTCCGCGTTACTAACCTTTTGTATACAAACACTGGTATTATGGTACATGGAAAATGTATATCTTTGAAACAAGAAACACTGGTATACCAGTACAAGTGATATTATAATAATAATAATAATAATAATATAGTCTTATAATTATGTTTATATAAATTTTTGTTGGGCCGGATTAAAACGTCAAACGGGCCACATCCATCCCTCGGGCCATAGTTTTCCCAGGTCTGACACAGACCACGCAAGTCCAGCAATTGGACAGTGAGGACAGCTTTACCAGTAACACTGCACTTCATAACATGAAATACACCATATCAGGAAAGAGCCACAGCGTGGACGGCGCTTATCTCGAAATTCATGGTTTTGTGCAGCACAATCAATAATGTTCACTTCAGTCTTCTGGAGATAGTTCTTCAGCAGTTTTGAAGACGCTTTGAATTGTCTGGTTGGAACAGATCGATGACCAGCGGTGTGCTCTGCTGCAGACTGCTTTATGTTCTCATATATTTATATGTTTGTTCGTTATTAGTTCCACTCTGACAAGACAAATTGTTCTCAATGCACCAAAGGGTGCCTGTGAGTGCCTTAGTCTCTCTTTGATGTAGGTAGAGACATTGTCCTCCCTCTGAGAGAAGCTTGCTTTGTGTCATCAGACACTGCAGTTTGTCCTCAGCACACTTTTATTTTGGTTAGTTCTTGTAGCATGAAGTCGCGGTATATTTTATATTGACAATAACTTTCTTAAATGGACTCCTGATTTCCACACAAAAAACTTTTGTTCATTCATTGATTATTCTTCATCCTCTCACCCACCAAACCCGCCTCGCTGCCTTCTGTGCTGGTCTAAACATGTTCAGAAAAACACATTTATTCATAAATATTTTTAAAATAAAATTGTATTATTATTTTTTATTAATACAAATGAGTTTTTACATTTAAAAAGTTGCCAGCTTGTCTTGTCAGGTTCCATGAAATCTGCCAGATCAGAGGTTCTTAACCTGGGTTTGGTGAGTCTGTCTCCAGGGTTCGGTGGAGCCTTTGCTGGGGAGGTCAAGACACCATTGAGGTAGAGACACCATTGAGGTCAAGACACCATTGAGGTCGAGACACACCAACTCATCCTACTAAAGTAGGGTTCGGTGAATGCACATATGAAACTGATGGGGTTCAGTAGCTCCAACAAGGTTCAGAACCACTGTGCCAGAGCCTTCAGAATCAAAAGTGAAGGCCCACTGTCCACTGTAAGTTATTAGTGGACACAGCTGGTTCAGTTCCCAGAGCTCAAACCAAATCATCTCTCCAGATCAAGATGTGAGTGGCATCTACCTTGCCTTACCTTAAAGGCAACAAGTACGTGTTCCGTGATTGGATAAGCTCTGACAACGCCACCTGGTTTGATTTTCCCCGACTGAAAACAGAACTGACTGTAATGTATGGCATGGCTGATTTTAAAGGGAAAAGTCCCGCTGATCTCCTTGATTTTTTTCAGATCAAAATGTAAGTGAGAGTATGAGGCAACTTTACACACGGACATGTTTGGCTGTAAAAAATTACAATAATGAAATAAATATGACAGTATGGGCCCAGTGCACATACCAGCCTTATGAAAAAAAAAATTGTTAGGTGATAATTTTTACAGTAAGCTTTACACACTTTGTTTTCTTTTACTTTTATCCCACGGTTTGAAGTGTTTCTATGGTTACCATTTATTTCATTTCACCAGCAGGTCAGCGTTTGAAGGGACTGTGACCTTGGTATTTAGAAGCATTCTCAGAAGCCGAGTGGTTTTTGTGTGTTCCAAATGACAAAGGTAAATGGGAGCAAACCTAACACACACACACGGATGATGACACTTCACCCCTCACCTGCGGCAATCATCGCTTTACAAACAACAAACAGTAATCTCATGCTGTCGTCAGAACTCATCAGCCTCAACATCACTGTTTTTCCATGACATGATTCTGCGATGGTGGCGCTCTTACGTAATACGTAGTCAAAACACGTTTGTCTCCCAGCCACAGGTGAGGAACGTGTCAGAATCAGCTTGAGACACGTCAGGAACAGACAACAAAACCCGAGCTGGTCGTGCAGGGAACCGACGTGACACGAGCTCAGCGTCTTTGGAGGAAGATTAAATGTCACTTTGGTCTAACGGTGGCACGGGGAGAAGCGAGGAGGAAGAGACAGTTGTTTCCCACATCTGAACTGTGATCCTGAGAGCTGCCGATCTCACCATCTCTGTCACGGCCTGTTTGTTTAAATTAAATGTCAGAGCACAAATGTAAAAGCGTGCAATACAACTCCTAAAAGGACAAGCTGTACAATGGATAAATTAATAAATATCACAAAAACACCGCAAATTATGTGGGTTACACACTGATGTTGAGATACAGCCAGAAGGTCACGGAGTCACACTTTTGTTTAGATAAAGAGAGTTTTCTACTCATTTAAATACATAGGAGGCTTCTGTCATGGGGCAGGTGGTGTCAAACATATGGCTCGTGGGGCAAAACTTCCAGACTGTCTGGAATTTTGCAAGTAAAAAATGAAAAAAAAAAATTAGATTTTTTTTTAAGAAAAGAAAGAGTGAAATCTAATGAATAGTCAACACTATCTATTGCTAATGACTATTCTAGCTGCAAATGTCTGGTTTTTGGTCCAACATCTACATAGGATATTGAAGGGGATTTCCAGCAATTTCCTGCATTTCTGTCTATTTTATGGTTCAAGGTGTTTGCTCATTGTGTCAGAAGGATAATGGATGATTAGAAAACTCTGCAATGCTGTAATTGCTGCAAATATAGGATTCTTTGGGGGAATGGAAAGTTTGAAGGGAAAAAAATATTATTTTAAACACATCATTATTTCTAATCTTTTCCATATCTTAATTTTCTATTCATTTTACAATTCATGGTGGTAAATAAAACAAAACGTTTTCCATTCAGTATTTTGTATTTAGAAGAGGCAAGAGACGACAGATTGAGTTGGTTTGGACATGTTCAGAAGGAGGGACATTGGATACATTGGTAGAAGAATGATCCTAGAGATGGAGCTACCAGGTAGGAGACAAAGAGGAGATTGATGGATGCAGTGAGGGAGGACATGGAGGTAGTTGGAGTCAGAGTAGAAGATACAGAGAACAGGGGGAGATGGAAATTGTTGACTCGTTGTGGAAACCCCTGAAAAAAAAAGTACTTGTTGCATCATGTCAAAAACTAATATAACAGCCAGAGTCAATGTCCATCATTTTCTACTGTAATACCACAGTGCTGATAGAATGTAACGTACGTAGTTTATGTATTCAACCAGTGCTGCTTCAACTGGTGTCTTTACATTTTTGTCCATTTGGACCGAGTTATGGACATAGTCTGAGACTGAAGCCCGGCAGTGAAAAGCAAACCTCTTAAGGAACGTCTGTGAAAACCAGCTCTCAGTCTAATTACAAGTTCTATACAACACCATTCAAATACTGGACACATTTCAGTCTGGGTGTTGGTGGGAGAGACAGAAAAAAAGTCACATTTTACAGAGTTCAGTCCAGGAAACCACATACATCTGTCAGGCTGAGGTTTAGTCGTACCCTCCATACAAGTTCTCGCTGAGGCTCAGATCTCACCCCTGGGAGGTCCTTCATCTTCACAGGAAACACGGTGCCAACAGGGGTACAAGTGTCTCTGACACCAGGAGGTTCCTCAGGTTCTTCAATGCACTTTGCAGCTGTGAAAGGAGGAGAAAGTCTTTACTCTCAACTTCATGATCCTATAGGTTTGAATCCACAAGGATACAGTCAGCAGCAGGCTCATGTTGCGTAGCACTTGTTTCGTGTTTTGTGCGTTTTTCCAGTTGTCGTTCAGGTCGATCAATGACAATGAGGCACTGTATTTCAGTTCATTATCTGCTGACGTGGAAACAACAACGCTTCAATAACAAACTGCCCCACTTTCTGTTATGCATGATTCTGTAGTTAAAACAGTGCAGTGCCACATCAATACAGTCACGCTGACCGATTGGTTGGGTCATCATCCCACCTCACTCACCGCAGGGATATTTCCCCTCATGCAAGTTTCCCATGTCAATCAGTTGATAATCACGTGCCATGTTTAAAGATCTACATTGTGATTTATGATCTGCCTTTCAGCATCACTCCTCGGGGACCAATCAATGACGGCCAATCGGATCACCACGTAAACCCTTCCCAGTCAGGAACGTTTAGGGAAGATTTTATAGCATTTAAGTGTTATTGCACTACTGTAATCTCTCCTAACCAGCGACGTATTTCCACAAATTCATCCTGGAATAGTTTTCATCGATTTGACACAGGAAAAAACACGATCAATATGTGTAGCTGCTCTGCACTCTCTCTGACCTTTAAACCAACACAGACCCACTCTACACACCACAGGAGTCTTTTTTGGCATCAGCCGCAATTAAAAGATTTTTTTTTTTTTTTAACAAACGTGAGAAATTTTTTGATTGGAGCCATCCATGCATTTTAGTCCCCAATTTTCACAATTGTTCTCTTAACGACCTTAAACGCAACATTGAATCAAAGCTGCTCATCAGCCACAGGACGAGGGCTGAATTATCCACTGCCAAGAATTAACTTCCAAACCCGGTGTACTGTAAGTTTAAGAGGCAGCTCCACAATCAATTTCCTGTTTCGAACATCTCGGTTCATACGCGCACGTCCTCTGGCTTCCTGTCTCCTTTGTGCAGCGCTATAAGGTCAAGCCACAAAACCAGCACAGTCAATAAATACTTGTCAGGAAGTGAGCGGTTGTTGACTTGATAATTTAATCTATACGCACCGCTCCATCTCGTGTCTCTCTTCATTTTCTGTGCTCTCACTGCGGTTCAACCCGTGGACCAATCATCGCCCGCTCAAATCAATGCAGGCACACAGCAGAGCAGAATGTTTCTTTGTACTTTTAAAACAGTGCGCACGGACCATTGAGATTTTCCAAGCTTCATTAGCCTAAACAAAAATTGTGACTTTTTCGATTTCACGCCGACGTTTTGATCTTGACCTCTGTGTGCTGTTTATGGCAGAACCGTGACATGAAGATGTGTCGCTGAAGACAGATGTCTGTCACGATACTAGACCTGGACTTGCAGCAGCAGGAAGACTGATCAGGCTTCCCTCCTGACAGACTGAGCAGAGACAGCATGACATATAGGGCTGTAATATACCATGATGAATGCTGAGTACATGTGCTCACGTATGGATTATGCTGCATAGGAGACCAGATGAAGAAGCAGGCTAGAGATGTCAGGGAAGAGGAAGTTGCAATTTCTGGCTGACGTAAAGGAGGCAACATGCAGCTTCTCCTTTCTCTCTGATGTATTTGTCAATCTCAGGGCCTGGGGGCAAAATGTGGCTCGCCACGTCATTCTGTAAGGCCTGTGCACGTATGTATGTTGTTTTATTACACGGCAACAAACAATATCACTTGAATTAATAGTAATTAACTACAGTCACATGTATTAATATATGAGTTTATAGGATGGCTGTGAGACCAGCCGTGATGTGTGGTATAAAGACACTAACAATAGGTAGAAGACAGGAGACAGAGCTGGAGGTGGAGGAGTTAAAGATGCTGAGATTCTCTTAAGGAGAGACAAGGGTGGACAGGATCAGGAATTAGGTGATTAGAGGGACAACACAGACAGGAAGGTTTGGAGAAAAAGCTAGAGAAGACAGATTGAGATGGTTTGGACATGTTCAGAGGAGGGACATTGGATACATTGGTAGAAGAATGATCCTACCAGGTAGCTACCAGCCACCAGGTAGGAGACAAAGAGGAGATTGATGGATGCAGTGAGGGAGGACATGGAGGTAGTTGGAGTCAGAGTTGAGGATACAGAGGACAGGGGAGAGATGGAAAATGTTGACTTGCTGTGGTAATCCCTGAAAAAGGGACAAACCAGAAGGAAAAGAAGAAGAACTGGTATTAATACATTATGGAGTAGCTACATTTATAGCATGGGTCTCAGAGTCAAATAAGTTGAGGGCAACTGACCCCACTATCATTTCACCAAAGGGCCACATCAGCTTTCAATGTTCAATACCAAAAAAAGAGACATATTCATATTTTTTAAAAGGGCAGTTTCCCACAGGTTGGCAGAAATTGAACCAGAAGGAGTCTGGTTTTGTGAACTATAGGATTTACCAAAAATTGTGGAGACAAATCTATCAAATACCCAGCAGTCAGTATATAGCGGTGCAGTGATGAAGGTCTCCACTTCAATATTCACATTGATCCAGAGCTGTGTTTACCACTGCATTGTTGACTAGCAGTGAAACCCCTCTGTATCTAAGTCTCTTGGGCCGTGCCAACATTAATCTTTCATATCAGTGATCAATGATTGAAGGCAGTCAGTTGCTCATCCTTCTTCGCGCCAGTTGGAAAAAAAATAAAAAATATAAACACGTACCAAAAGGAATTATATTTCACAACTGAATTATACTGCAAGCGCACTGTTGTGATTGTTAAACTAGTTCTTCTTTTCCAAGTCAATAAACCTTTATCACTTCCACCTACACTGTAGTCGTTGGCAAATCTTTGTCATGGGCCACAATTGGTCCTAAAATCGTTCAACGGCAGAAAGATGGAGCATTTGAACTAAGATAAATTGCATGTAAAAGTGTTGTCATGTCTGAAACCTAAAATGCTACATGTCGATTAGCCTGTATGACGCCATCTACTGGGAAAACATAGGCATTGCAGGGTAAAGGCAGTAGTATAATGGTAAAATAAATGAATTATCTAATTTGGACATTGGTTGACTGGCCACATAAAAAAGCTCCACCGCCCGCATCCAACCCCCCGGGCCTTAGTTTGCCCATGACTGACCAAAGGTGATTGTAAGTTACAATCACAATTATTGTTAGAGCTGTCAAACAAACCACTGCATATCTCAATATAAAGAGAGTGTAAATCAGCTAAAGCACAGTGTGACGGCAGGATCTGTGCCTCCTGCTTCTACAACCTCCTGCTCACTGATACTTGCAGCCTGACATTTCACACTGTTGCATTTTTACCACAACCTGCACACCACACCCACGTTAGTGATACTATCACAGCGCGTCTCCATTGTTTCTGCCTGTTGCCGCCCCCAGTATATGTTTTCTCTTTTTTTTTATTCTTTATTTATATATATATATATATCCTCCTGCTGTCTATTTATAATTCCCGTCCAGTGCTGAGAGCCGAAGTAAGTGGACAGATGGTGGAATTATTGGATATACAGTGTGTCTCATTCTGCCCAGGCTCTGAAATGCATTAATTTTTTTAATTTGATTAACATCACTAGTTATTCAACATGATTTTTGTAATCATTTTGAACAGGCAGTTTTGTAGGTCAATTGATAAACTGTTTAATTAAACTAAGAATTGCATTAAATCCTAATTCTGCAGTCCAGCTGTTGGCAGGGAAAACAAGCAAAGGCGATTGTCTACAATCTGTGTGAACAAGAAAAAAAAAAAATTCAAGCACTGAGTTTGAGATACTTTCGGCACACTCAGCAGAAGTTGCAAAGTAAAATGAGAAAATGGCCTGGAGAGGTGTGGGCTTTTGGGATGAGCAAATTAATGGAACTGCTGGAGTGTAGGTTACTGCCACTGTTATGGATATTCATTCCAGGAATTTCACCCAGAAGTGCGGAAAGAATGAAAAAAAGGAAACGCAGTATTTAATGGGGCAAATAATTATCAATGTCACAGAAAAAGATTCAAAAATAGCTGACTTACTTAGGAGAGACAGAAATTGTCTTGGCACTGGGTCTGAAGTTCAGAAATGACTGTTTTCATTTTATCTCAATGGAAAGAACAGAAACAGCAGGTTCTTATGGAGACAGGGGCGGAGTTAAGATCACTCACAGGTGGGAGAAATGAAGCCATTATCAATGAGAAAAACACAGTAGTAGGTGGAGCCAGGTGGATATTAAATCAAAAATTAAAGATTACATTCCTTTTTTTCACACCACAGCACAAAATGATATTTGGCCTCTAAATTTAACCCATCACCAAAGTGAGCAGTGAGCAGCTTTGACCCAGGAAGCAGCGTGTGGGGATGATACCATGCTCAGGGCAGCTCAGCTGTAACTTGCCAGTAGGGGGCCTTGCGGACTACAGTCCACTTCCTTTACCACTAGGCCAACAATTGCCCTAATATCTACAGTCATGGAAAAATGATTAGACCACTCTGCTGTTTTCTTCAATTCCTTGTACATCTTAATGCCTTGTTCCACTAAAGGTTTATCACCTGGGGGAAACAATGAACACAAAACCATGCAATGACTAAAAGCACTGTATTTGTCAGTACAATGTTATTGCTTATAAGAGACAGCACACACACACACACACACACACCTAGCCAAAACCATGCAAAATGGCCAGAAATCAGCTCTGAAATTAAACTGAATTATGAGCCTTTTTTGTTGTTATTATATTTGTCCAGATTAATGTAGATTAAGTGGAAGAAGATTTTTAAATGGACAAGAAATTAAAGAAAGAGTGGTCTAATCATTTTTCCATGACTGTATTATATGCGACATAGGAACACAATGAGTGGAGGAACAACAATGATGAGCAGGAACTGATCCACACACTACAGAGTAGAGAGACTGGATATTTCATTGAATTCATCCTTCATCTTCATCCTCTGATGCCTTACCTACTCTCAGGGGCAGCAGTCTCCACGACTGCCACCCAAATCACACAGGTACTATGATCAGAGCAACTCATTGGCAACCTGGTATCAAACTGCTGGCGTCAAACCTGAACTCCCCTTCTTTAACCACTAGGGCCACCCTTGCCTGAGACTAAATTGGAGATCTGCAAAATCATAAAAAAAATTCCATAAAACACTTCTTAAGCCATGCAAACATTTCATCCCTTTATATAAGTCAGTCAATTGTGACAATGTTCTGAATCCTCTTAGACAGTAGAATATATGGTTGTTTACAGTGACTTTGTCATGAATTAATGTCATAACTGCCTAGGGCAGAAGAGGGCAGTAGTGTTCCAAACAACCAAAAATTTGTATAAACATGATTCTATGTAAAAATACCGTTTGATAGATGAGGCTGATGGAAAGATTTCTTTGTTTTGAAAGCACAGCTACGTACTGTACTGTTGATCAATAGCAGCAGGTAAAGTTCACCATGAGGCTCAAGAACCATAGATAGTAGACCTGTTACCTGGTCTCAGGGGCAGAAGTCTCCATGACTGCCACCCAAATCACACTGCACCATATTGTGAGCCTTCCTGTAGGTTGTGAGCCTACTGGAAGTTATATGGGTGGGAATGGTGCTATGTAGTACGTGTTTGAAGTTGAGAACCGTATGGACTAGATGAGGGGCAGAAAGATGGAGCGTTCTGGAAACTAAGACATGTAAAATTAATTAAGGGTTAAATGGATGATTTCAATGCCATCTTCTGGGGAAAATACTGTAATTACAGAGAAACTGTAAATATAATAACAACAATAACAATAATAAAAAGGGGTGATCTGTGATCGAAGAGAGTCAGCTAAGGTGAAGGGAAAGGTTTACAGGACAGTGGTGAGACCAGCCATGATGGATGGATTAGAGACACTAGGAACAGGGAGAAGACAGGAGACAGAGCTGGAGGTGGAGGAGTTAAAGATGCTGAGATTCTCTTTAGGAGAGACAAGAATGGACAGGATCAGGAATGAGGTCTTTGAAAGGAAGGTTTGAAGGAAAAGTTAGAGAAACCAGATCGAGATGGTTTGGACATGTTACATTGGTAGAGGAATGATGCTAGAGATGGAGCTACCAGGCAGGAGACAAAGAGATTGGTGGATGCAGTGAGGGAAGACATGGAAGTGGTTGGAGACAGAGTGGAAGATGCAGAGAACAGGGAGAGATGGAAAATGTTAATTTGCTGTGGCAACCTCTGAAAGAGGGAAAAAAGGAGACAAAGTAGGAGAAGAATCAACTAGAACTCCAGGTCCTGTGCGATATTGTATTCCAGATGGAATGGTTGGCTCCTTCCAGTGGACTCACCACCTGGGATAAGGTTCAAGGGGGACTTGGAGTAAGATTTGGGTGGTGGTCATGGAGACTGCTGGCCCCGTGACCTGGTGAAGAATACGTGGATGAAGATCATCCTTGAAGATCATCATTGGGATCAATCATAGAATCAGACAGAATCCTAACCCAATATCCTGCTCTCTCTCTCTCTCTCTGTCCATCCTCCACTCTCAGACACCAATGTTCTGCTGGTAGGACTTGGTCTTTAATCCACCACACTCTGTAATTGCTATTCAGGAGGCGTCTCGAAGTTGTGGCTGCGGCTCAGTGTAGTGTTACAGCAGACCTACATCTTTCAGTCACCATAAAAAATGGATGCCTCCGTCACTGAGCCTCATTTGATTCCTCTGAGTCTGCCATCTGATTCATCTCATTAGAGGCTTCTGTCACAGTCAGGGATGTTTGGTCCTCAGCCTCAGCCTGTTCTATCAGTGCCACCACTGTGCATCATCTACAAACCACACAGTGTTGAAAGAAAATCTCCAAACGTGGATACGTCCACGGCGTCACTTGATACTTTCTGCTAATTAAAACGGAGGGGGAAACTGCAGTCAATTGAAACGGGAATGACATGATTTTTCAAGTGGCTGTGCTGCAGTCTCTCCTATCTGCCAAACTGTCTGAAAGCTTCTCTCATATCTGCACTCTCTCCAGTCTTGTGTTATTTATGGCTGCAGTGTTGATGCTGGGGGACAATAAAGACACAGAACGAGTGTGTGCGGAGTGTGTGCGTTCTGTAAGGCCGTTCGTTGTGTTTACTGAAGTTGATCCCTTTCAGAGAAAGAAAATTGACAGAGCGTGACGGCCATCGCTGCAGCATCGCGGCCCGGCGGTTGCAGACGTTTAGATTCCCAGGTTTGCAGTCGTGTTGCTGGGTGTAAGTGTTTTAACGCCCGATGTTAAACTGCACTTCCCAAATTTCCTCTGGGAATCGGCGGTAAAAATAAGTAACCTTCCTTCCGGGTGAAATTGCCTCACAGCATCAAATCACCAGTCAAATCACACACTGCTGCAACATTAGCCCCGACTCCCCGACTGCATCGGCTGGAGATAATAAGGCTACAAAATTTTAATTACTTCACGCATTGTGCAAACTAAGTGCAACAATGCTTCCTGATCCAAAACCAATTTTTACTTTTTAACACATTTGTCATGGGCAGACCTACAGTACGCCGACCCACTTCACCAAGGAGGAGCTGCAGCCATCGGAGCATGTTATTTGTTTTTGTACGCCGCAAAACTAAAACCCATTCTGGTAATTGGAGTTTATCTCTCTTCAGGTAATTGCCGGGTGTCAAATTAATGTGCAGATCAGCAGACTTACTGATAATTCCACATCACTGGAGCCACTCTCAGCAGAAACTAATGTACCAGCACCAGACCTCTTCACATTTTAGACTTAGGGAGTGTCAGTAAATGTCACTAAATGGTTTTGACCAGGGTTGCAGCTTGGGTTCTTTACTGTTTTTTTGCTACCGATGACTGAATATGTGTCAGCGGCAGTGGCCTAAGTGGTTAAGGACGCAGCCTTGGGTCGGCAAAGATTGAAAAGCATTTGGGCGGCAGTTGTGGAGACTGCTGCCCCTGACACCTGGCAGCAGATAAGAGGATGAAGATGAAGGGACGAGTGGATGTCTTTTTTGTCCATTTTCCACTCAGATTAGATGTAGTGAATGTTTTGATGGACCGGCCTCTAGGAGATAGGTGGTGGGTTGAGGTTTGAGGGGCAGGAAGAGGGAGCCATGTTAACTTGGGTGCCAGGGGTTACAGGTTTGAATCCACCAGCTGCCACAAGGTGCTCTAAGCTGTCCTCGCTCACTGTTCCCCAGGCGCTAAAAGCTTCCCACTTTGGTGAAATGCAGAAGTCACATTTCGTTGTGCGCAGTGATGTGTATCACAATGACACAATTTGCTTTCATTCCAGATAGATAAACCAGAAGTGAAATGCATTAAGGGTTAAAATCTGATCGGTGCTTTTAGTGTCATCTAGTGGGAAAACACTGTAATCACAGGGACAATATAACAACCCATCCATCCATCCATTTTAACCTGCTTATCCGTTACCAGGTTGCGGGGGTGGCATCCAAATCACGTTGCCCTGTACGGTACCTTCCTGCGGGTGATGAAGCCAACTGCCCACACAGGGATCAAACTTGTTCAGGGACACTGGAGTTTTACACCAATGACAGAGACATTGCCTCTGGGCCAAATTGCTGACCCAAATATGATAACAATAAAATAAATGTATTTATTATGGGGTTAGGCCTGGACTGAATGTCTCTGTGATTGGTCACCTCCTGGGCAAGATCAAATCCTGGTTAGGGTGGTTGGCTCCCACCAGTGGACTCACCACCTGGAGGAAGGGGCTGGTGCATTGTGATTTGGGTGGCAGTTGTGGAGACCTAACTAATAAGAAAATGCAATGGATTAACGGATATATTTATATCAGGTTTGACGGGCCACATTCAATGGCTAAATAGGCCTCATCTAGACCCCGAGCCATAGTTTTCTAGAGACTAATCTGGATATCCATGATCTAACCCAACTGAACTGCAGCCCAATTTGCCTATGTTTCTTAGCTTTGAACATTTTTGTAAGTTTGTCTGACGCTGCATGATGTTTAATAAAACTGAATGAGAAAACACAGAAAGACACTGTCAGGCGGCAGCTCATGTGTGTCATCACCATCCTTCCAGAGAATACCCAGAAGTGTTGACCCATTTTATTCTGCAATTCATCTCACTGACAACCTCCATCATTCCTGTCATTTCCTGCCAAAAATAAGCAGAGATGACCTCAAAGAGGAGAGTTAATTTCCCATTTAATGTGTCTCTTTAGTTTCACTACATCATTGATCTTCACATATAGGTTCTCAGTGCTGAATATACACTGTGCTTTCACCACCGGGTGAGTCTCCCTGTTTTGGTTGACACTGAGTGCTGTCTAATGAGAAGATTACAAACAAAAGTGAGTGGTGCCAGGCCCTGATGAGTGTGTGAGGAGTGAGTCACTGGTGTGAGATTATGTCCGGCATATCGCACAAGTCAGGAGGATGATCTCCGTTAAACAAATCAAAGATAATCCCGGTGACAAGCTGCTTACACTAATCTAAGTCATCAGGCATCCTCATGAAAAACACCATGCTCATTACACTGGGGAAACAAACAAAATGAATCATTTAAAACTTAATAACGCTCTGCCGGCAAGCGGAAGAAATTTGTGCAAATCCAGGAGACAAAGAAACAAAAGAGCCTGATGGAGACTGCTGTTTATAATAATCCATTTAAATTGGATACAGGCAGACGTAATACCATTCTCACACCAAACCGGGTGCAAATGAAGCCTTTTCTATCTCAAGGTCTTCATCAACCTCATGGGAAAAATTAATTTCCCTGCAGCAACATGAAAGCGGAGCGCACTGATTGGTATTACTTTGTTCGACAGAATTATCATAACAGATGCTTTTTCTTTTCCTGCATCCGAGAGGACAAAGAATTGGACTAAAAATGCAGGTCCACGCATCTAATGGGTAGAGTACGCAAGAAATTGGAACTTGCATGGAATGTGTTTGGCACCATCTAGAGCAGGGGTCACCGACCTTTTTGTAACCGAGGGCTACTTCTTGATACATACTTCTCAAATAGACAATTTGCTCAATTTAGCTTAAATTAAATGTTATTATTAATAATATTATTTATCTGTGTGAAGACACTGATCATGTTAATGATTTCTCATGAAAATATCAACAATGTTAAAAGATATTAAATAAATTAATATCAATATGCAACACTTTATTTCTATATTTTAAAGTTCCAGTGTTTTTCACATTGAATATTTTCAAATGGTCACTTTTACAACAGTCCTAGGAAATCACAATGTACACAATGCATCACAATGAATTTTTAAACATCTTTAACAAACACCCTGCACAAGGCTAAGAAAAAAAAATGCACCTAACAGTTGTGCTATAAATGTACTATAAATACTGACCCTTGAACTATAGTAGGTCAGAGTTCATTTATATTAATTATTAGAATAATGATATGTTATCATTTCCAGTTCTTGTATTAGTGTGATTTAAATGAAAATATAAAAAAATAAATAAATTCAAATAAATAGATGCAGCTAACTGATAAGTGCGTTATTTAAGCTAATTTTAGAACAGGTGTAAGGGGCAACTCACATGGGCCTTACGAACTACCTGATGCCCACGGGCAATGTATTGGTGACCCCTGCTGTAGAGGGCGCTAAACCACTGATACATTTTTATTTAAAATTAGGGGTGTGTGATAATATTCAGCAGAATATTATGACAATTACATGATATCAGTAATATCGATATTGTAATTGTCCAGGTTCCATTAAATTTGGCGGAACAGCACAAGGGGTGCAAGATATTTACCTCCGTTTTGGGGGCAAATAGCGATTGTGGAAAAAACAGTAACTTTAAGTGAGAATTTTCACTCATGTCTGTGCCCAAAATATCCTTACAAGTGTAATGTAAGGATTTACATTGCAATGTAAGGAGCCATTTCTGAAGAGATTACTGTGGATTTAACCTATTCCTAAAAAAAGTCTGTAAGTTTTAAATTTTACATTGATATTGCACGGTCTCATCAACGCACCCTACTGGTGAATTTTTTATTCTATCTGTCTCTTAAACTTCCACACAGATGGAGCTGTGATTCCTCCTATTCTCATGCTTAGGGCAGCCATGTTTTTATCAGTTCGACAAGGCCACATCATCTCGTTCGAGGAGTAAATGTTCTAATTTTCCGTATTTCTTGTCCTTGAACTGCTGCTCTCGTCATTAGGAATCAGATGGATTTCCATATTTTATTTAGCAGCTTGAAATAAGTTTTGCTCGCACTTATGACTTTGGACTAATCCAAAGCAACCGGTTTCTTTTGTGAAAAAAAAAAAAAAAACCCGCGGGAGTCATTTAGTATGCAGGAGCTCGTTGTTCTTTGATAGAAAATCTGTCTCCTCATAACACCCAAGCATGTCTTATTTGAGGGAGGCTAGTCGATGCTGTGAGCCGTGACCTCATTACCAGCAGGAGGCGAGGTCTATTTAGGGACGGACTTGTTATGTATGCACATCCCATACAGCCAGAAAAAAAAAAAAAGCCCCAAATAATCCTCATTAAACAAAGGCAAATGTGCAGCATTGGTGCAATGTAGCATCCAAGCCTTAAGAGCTCTTATCTGCATATGAATACTTGGCTAAATATGCTCATTAGCATTTTAATGAGTGGAGAGGCTGTGAAGTGATGAAATATGTTTTTTTGTTTTTTTTTCTCCAAACAGGCCCCACAAAATCCGTGTCTATCAAAACTGTAGAATCCCAGGCGGAATGTCGCAAATAGGTGAATCAGTGCAAATCAGAGCAGCGGCCGTTGATGTTCTTGTTTCTCTGCAATCTAAATATAAACCCTCTTCCTTCCAAGACTGCACTGCCTCTAATAAGACAACTGCCCCGATGCATCGCTCCTGCCACGAGATAGAGGAGCCAAACCTGCATCAGATGAACCCCAGCGCTGAAGTGATGATGAACACTTCACTACGTCCGCAGTGGAGTGTGTCGGAAAAAGAATGAAAACACATGTAGTAAATCAACGACCGCAAGTGGTGGAACAGTGTCTGATGTACATCCAACTCAATTATCCTGGTTTACCTTCCTCTCCTCTGCTTTCATTACCATCTCATCACTCACTCTCATTGGCCGCTCCAGACAGAGAGGAGCTGGCAACAGGCTGTGGGACAAACTCTGGCAGGAACACCAGCAGATTCTGTCGGTCGGTGGACATGTAGCTGTCAGTGACTCACGCTGCTGAGGCGCTCTTTAACATATGTGTTCGTCTGAGTGTTAACTGTATACACACACTAAATAAAAAATATCAGTCAGTAGTAGTTGAGCTGCCAGCTGGACTTGGTTACTACACGAATAAAAACTGACTCAAAGTTCTTGAGGAAATTTATCAAAACACTGCCTCAAACAGCAGTGTGAAGTGATGGAACCCTGAAAATAATTTTAATTTAAAAAATTGATAAAATAGGGCTGTCAAAATGAACGTGTTAAGGTTTGTGAAGAATAATCAGATTAAGATCTTTGAGGTATTTTAATTTATCTCTGTATAAGCTTCAACTGTGGTCTATCATATATATATATATATATATATATATATATATATATACAGACCAAGTTTATAAATTCACGATTAATCATAATTAATTGTGATTAATCACTCCAAACCTACCACTCTGTGGCCTTGGTTGAAATGTAATTTTTTGTAATTGCTATTCTGGTTGATTAATGTGTTTAAAATGGTACAGTTCAGTCATGGTCTGGTATTACAGCCACTCGAAAGGGCAAAAATTCCCATTTGCAATAATTTATTTGTTCATTCAGATCATTTATTTTAGTCATTAATCTCTGTTGGAATAATGGAAGTTTTGTCATCAGCCCTGATAGATACTCAGATCATCTCTGCTGGATGGTTGTAATAAACACTGAATAGTTGCAATGCTAATGATCCAAAACCTTTGGACTCAGGAATTGGGGAGTGGACAGTTAAGTTTATTTGATAGAAATTCCTGCAAACTCTGCATCAATTTTTATTTCACTTTTTGGAAAAAGCTTAGAAAAAAAAATCAGCTCTCAATTTTGTGTTTTAACCAGGGCTTTGAACCAGAACCACAACTGGCTCCACTTCTAGTTGCATTTAAACCTGTTTGTTTGGGGTCAAATTAAAAAATGTTGCCGCATGGGACTTTTAGAATGTCTTCCCAACTTAACAGCAGAAGTGGCAAATATATAGAATTATATATTTTATAAATATATAAAATATATGAAGAGGAAATATTGCAGTCTAACCAGACAGGCCGTTATTAATGCATATATAATATCTATTGTTTACCAGTCCATCATTAACATGGACAAATATATTGATATTGTGTCTGAAACTAACATTTTCCATATAGACAAACTACAATATTTCCCTCTTATTGTTGCCTTTGAGTAGTTGGTAGTCTACCCATATGGTCTGATGGTCCACCCACTGAACCTCATCAGGTTATTGTGGACTACCATAGACTAGACTAGGAAACCAATAACTTTTATTGTTGAATACACATGAGTTTTATAAAACTGAATAAACCAGTTACCATTATTTTTTTGATAGCTGTTTCTGTTCCAATGCAAAAAATATATATAAAATTTCATTTTTTTTCCTTTATGTCCCTTGAATCATCAATAAGCCCTGGATGAATAAAGTGAAAAACGAACTGTTTGATTGAATGTGTTTTTAAACAAAACACTTATCATAAAACAGATTTTTTCCCCCTTGTAGAACAGCGGCTGTTACTCACTTTTGGAGGCCCAGATGAGGCTGCCTGTAAATAAGGCAAACCAACATTAACTATATTTACGGCTGCTGCCACATACAGATCCATTCAGACGCAGAGAGAACCAGGCTTTCCTTTTTTTTTTTTTCTTGTTTGAGGAGCAAATAATCCGCTGGTAAAATTGTTTCAATCAGAAAAGACCTGGGAGAGGGAAAAAATGTAGATTTATTAAAGATAGAATTCACCACTAAAATACTCGATAAATCTCAAACCTCTGTTCGCAACAAAGTAAATATTCAATTTCCCAGGCAGCTCTGAGTCAAACAGTTTTATCCAAGTCGTTAAGGGAGGCCAGACGACCTTGAGTTAAACTATTTTAGCCGGACCCTCGTGATGTTTGATGAATTCCAAGCATGCAGCTCGCCTGGGTCTCTATCGGCGTCTCCGCAGTCACACAAGGTTGATTACAGAGGAGGACACTTGACTGAAATACATGAGGGCCACAAAAGTGCACGCAATGTCATTGAAACACAGCACACGTGTGCAGCTAACAGGTAATAGCTGAGATTTATATAATACTGGAGAGAAATGAAAAAAGAAAAGGCCAGACACCCGACAGTGACATCTTGTCTGGTGTCAACTCTTATGAACATCAAATACAAGAAATGCACATCACTGTGTTTATTTATAGAGACATTATCTCACAGACTCTCTGACATTTACCTTGAGTTTACCTTCACTAAAGCCTCCTCCGTGCACTCTACCCTAGCTTTTTTTTTTCCCCGTGCATTTCTGTAAACAACAAAGCTTTTTCCACCTGCTGTAGTCACATTATCAGTGACTCACACCCTCACCGTGACATTTAAGTGTAACCAAAAAAACCAAAGAACAAACAAGAACGTTTGTGTGTGAAGTAATCCTTCTCCCTCTTTTAATTGCTCTTCTTTTATAGCATGAAATGGAAATTATATTATATATATGTGTGTGTGTGTGTGTGTGTGTGTGTGTGTGTGTGTGTGTGTGTGTGTTTGTGTGTAGCGGGCTGTGCATTTCAATCGTAGGGCTTCAGTAACGTCATAGTTTTGTGACATCATTGAAAAAGCAAACAATATGACTTTGACCCCTTAGACTCCCGGGAGAGCTTGGATCAGGAATAAGGTGATTAGAGGGACAACACAGACAGGAAGGTTTGGAGAAAAAGCTAGAGAAGCCAGATTGAGATGGTTTGGACATGTATAGAGGAGGGACAGTGGATGCATTGGTAGAAGAATGATCCTAGAGATGGAGCTACCAGGTAGGAGACAAAGAGGAGATTGATGTATACAGTGTGAAAGGACTTGGAGAAAAAGTAGAAGATACAGAGGAGAGACAGGGGAGAGATGGAAAATGTTGATTCCGCAGTGGCAACCACAAAACAAGGGAAAAGCCGAAAGGGAAAGAAGAAGACATTACCCTAGAAATATCTATGTGGACAGAAGAAGAAGCAAAACATGCTGTGGTCTCTGGGGATGTGCGTCTTAGTCTGGGGGTTTAGTTAGTCGAGTTAAAGTTTCTTTCCCATGATCTGAGAGTTCAGAATAACTTTAAGGACATTCTGGGCAGAGACATTCTTGTCCATTGCCTCCTTTTATGTAAAACAATTGGTCCCTAAGCTTTTTGGTACCATTGACGACAGGTCGACAGGTATCAGCTAATATTGTAGACTGATAATTCTGTACTCTCAGTTAAGATGTGGTGTCTTGACCAAGAGGCCATGTCTCTGTCACTGGTGCGGGACTCCAGGGTTTCTCCTTCTAAACAAGATCAAATCCCAGTTAGAGTGTTTGGCTCCTTCCAGTGGACTCAGTGTTTTTTGCGGCTCACTGAGAGATAAGCCGACGATATTGCCGATGTTGTCCAAACACTGAATTCCTCATTCCAATTCTAGCAAATTTATTAAACCCCTAGGATTGGTCCAATAACAATCTTACCAATCTTTTATCTGTACGCTTATATCACCTGACTTTAGGCTTAATTTAGCTAGTATCAAACAAGTCATTATAGAGCACATGTCAGTCTTTTTATGGTGCCAGGGGTTTAACAACTATAGAAATGTGTTTTCACCTTCAAAACAGAGGGTAGGAAAATACTATGGGTAGGAAAAAACTTCAGAACACCGGCTTCAAGCCTAGGTAGGGTGGTGAGGGTTGTATCAGGTAGGACATTGAGTGTAACACTTTTAGCTTTTGGGTCAGTGGGTATCTGAGCGTCTGAAAGATTAGTTATGAAGAGACATGACTGAATACATTCTGTACCATGTGACCTACAGACAGCATCTGTCCCCGAACCATGGGTTAGAGACAGCTGATAAAAACCAATCCAGAATCCAGGGAGGGAAGTAGGAGGGAAGAACACATTCACTCATCTCCTACTGCTCAATCTTTTTAGACAGCAGTCGATCGAGGGCGGGTTGAGACCAGCGCTCCATCACAGGACCACATACCCAGACTAACAACCAATCACACTCACATTAATACAAGTGGTCAACGAGACAGAAGAATTAACATGTCCCTGCACGTTCAGGACTCTGAAAGAACTACCAGCTGCTCAAACTGTCCTTACTTACTAGGCTTTTATTTTGTCATGCTCCCTGTGTATTTCCACTGATGAGCTGCAGACATTAGCCTAGTTTACACTCTGAAACTAGTTGAAGTTGGATTGGAACATGGACAATGAACTATTTTGGGCCACGAACCCACAGTTCAAGCTACCGCCACATATATAAAATTAGCAAAACTCAATTAACAATAGTTTACAGACCAAATAAGTCAAATTAGATCATATCTCTATGGCAGTTTTTCCCAAATCACCAACCTTCAAGCCCTAAGTCAATAGATATCACTCATAAATCATTGACCATTAATGAGGACATGTTATTGCTGACTCAGTGGAACATTTCAGAACAATAAGTAATATTCTCATTAATCAACAGGGCACCTTATAATGCCATACGCTCTACGTGTGGATTCTGGTTGTGTTCACTGACCTTGACAGTGCTCAGAAATCTGTCAATTACTGCTTCTGTGGTCAGGAGAATTGTACGGTAATACTGAAGATTAGTGTGTTTCTGTAAAGAGTAATACATACAGGTGTGTATGAGTACGACAAGATAGCACCGCATGACTGGAATCATCACTGAAGAGCTAAGTAACAGCAATGAGACCGACTCAGATAAAGACGGAAACCAATACAGTTGATACTGAAATCGCACAACTGAAGGATTTCTGAAGGAGTAACTGAAAAAGTGAGTGTATTGTTTGTTATTTTAAGTGTAACAACTGAACATTTCTGCTATTCTCACTGAGTTGAAAAAAAGTTATCTACTTATCTATTTTCTGTCGCTTATTGTGCCTTACAATCCAGTACACCGTAATTCAACCAGCTAACATCTCCATAATCATGTTGATAAAGACGATCCGAAAGAGTCTCTTTCGACCCAACTATGGGGCATAAAACATTGTTCTATGGCAGTGGTCCCCAACCAGTGGGCCAGGGACCGGTACTGGTCCATGGGTGAATTGGTGTCGGGCCGCAGAGAAACAATGTTTGATTTTGGCCCCATCTGTCTATTACTTCCACTTGATCCATACCCATATCAACAAAAGAACTGACCAATAGAATGGCTAGGATTTAATCATCAAGGAAATATAGGAAATATTTTCTCAGTGAAGACAACAACAATGAACTCGAAATTACGCAGAGTCATTGATACAAAATACTAACTTTTTATACCGGTCTGGTAGCAGAAAATTATAGGCTGTGTGCACTTGAGAAATCCTTGTTGTGTCCATGCACAGTTAATTCGGGTAGGAAGATTTTATAGGTAGTACCCCTTAATTCATTTCATCTTATTAAGGGGTATTTATCAACCACAACTGGTCCAGGAAAATAGAACGAGACATTAAACCGGTCCGTGGCACACTTATGGGCCGTAACACAGGGGTTGGGAATTACTGTGACTATGGAAGCATGTTTGTACATGGAAAACAGTGATTAACACTGTGATAATACTCTTCTGTTTTATAAATGATAGTTCTAACACCACAACCGTGACCAGTAGCAGAATGTAATCAACCTTGAACTCTGCTTTTTTTTTTCCCTTAATCATCTTTGCACTCTCACACACGCTAACACATTTAGAATCAAAACAGATGGGATTCTCCACTCTGCACACTGCAGCGTGCAAGTAGAAACATGACAGTCCACTGTGGCCGCTGGGAGCGGGAAAATAAAGATCCGAGTGGCCGCAGGGGAGTTAAATACCAAGTTTCTGACAAGGCCATGTTCCACTTTTCCTCCTTCTTTCAGCCACAGTGATTTCAGAGTGGGAAAGAAACGGTTAGATGCATCGGTGGCCAGAATATTCTGCCCCAACGGCACCATCCCTAAATCTTCATGTGAAATGCCACCGCATGACCTGAAACTCTATTCCAACATGGAGGACATGCCTGGGACACCCGTTCAGGCCCCACAACGCCTTCCCTCAGCCATGAAGCATACTCATTAATTTGCTGCCCTGTAGGCTACACTGTTTATGACTATTGATCAAACAGACCTCCCAGTGCTAATTTAGAGCCAATGATACATTTCTGTCGTGAGGGACGCAGGAAGAGAGTATTGATTAACGTACAGCTTTGCTAAGAGCGTGCTGCTGCAGCAGCACTCCACAACGGGGCTCTAATTAATTTCCAAACCTCGGCGAGCACCGCATTCTGCTGTGCTCTCCTGCAGAACCACTAACACCAGAAGATGTGGTGGTTCAGTTCCCAGTGGGGTCGTTGGTTCTGAAAATATATGCAGCGATGTTGCTGGCAGGCAGTTTCATTTCATTTGCCCAAGTAATGACTTACAGTGCAAAGGCAATTAAGGGCTAAGACATAATTTAGGAAAACATTTTCTTACCCCACTCGTGGTGACAAATCATGCGGCAGTGTGACAATGCAGTGTGAGGGTGCAATATGTTATGTCACCGTGCTGTAAGATGCATGTGATGGTGTAACGTGCAGGATTTGGCAACATATAGAAAGGAAGTCACTGTCCTGTCCTTTACATGGACAACAGGGGGAAGTGTTTTAACACATTGAACCAACATTTTAGGTGTGGAATCATGAAAACAAAAACACACAAAATCAAGACAAAAACAAAATAAAACATATTTACTGTCAGCTATGGGGTATTCCCTCGCACATACGAGTTATGTTAAAGTGTCAGCTCAAATAGAAAAAAGACAGTTGTGTTCAACAACAGGCTTACAGAACAATTTGTAGAAATTCGTGGGACTTTGCTGCCACCTAGTGACTCGTCACTGCCATAATTTAAAGAGAAACGTGAAGCAGAATGAAAAACCTTTTTATTTTAGACTACACAACTCAACCCCATAGAAATGTAGAAAAAAACATGTATACAATAATGTAAAAAATAGTCAACACATAACTCTATTGAACATAATTCCAAATTCAAAATAGTTGCATTCAGTGTAGTCTGTGTGCTTTACCAGCGAAACACTGGGGATTTACTTTGGTTGGAACCTTTCGGGGGAAAAAAAGAACAACAACAAAATAATAGTGGATTATAGAAAAGAAAAAGCATCAGTGACCTCTTTTAGTTCAGCATTAATAATTCAATAACATTTAACTGTCAATCTTCTGTATGATATGGTTATCTTTTCCTTTTTTATTATATACAATAACAAGAACATTTCCATATTTCAAGCATGAATGGTGATCTTATTTGTAGCACGTAAGATCCTAGGCATCTAATAAGCTTTTCTTTTCTTTTCTTTGGGCAAATGTCTAACCAACACAACACAGCAATAACGGCAACAATAATAACATTATGGGGAACATGTACTGTATATGTATTTCAACTTAAGGTCTAATCATTCTGGATGTGTACTGGTCTTTCAAAGCTGAGGTAGCTCTTCTACATTATTTAGCAGCTTAAAGCGTATAGTTTCAACCATACATCACATAGAAGTAAAGGACAGTGGTTTCTGGTTACAGGCAACTGAGAAAAAAAAAAAAAAGACCTTGTTCTCTGGTTTCAGATGTTACTCGGTAAGTAAACATAGACACCTATTGAATTTCTACCTCCTGACCACATTGGTTTCCAGTTTCCTGTTACCAGGGTTACCTTAACTGTAACATAGTGTTAAAATTGCAATCCCGTTCAGAGAAGAGACTGGTAATGGACAGAGCAACCATAGAATAAGTGACTGGCTGCCTACTTAGAACCTAATGTGCGTAGTCTATATCCTTTACTTATATATGGTCTATAATTTCAACTATGAGCTACAGCAGAATTAACTTTTAAAATTTACATTTCAAGGAACTTCATCTGTACCTCGTGAGAGACACTTCTTTAAGATGAACATTTCAAGCTCATGTGCAAAAATAAATTTTTTGGCCCAAGAGAATGTCAACTAGAGAACATTCATAGAAAACCATCTCAGTGCAGTATGGCCTTGTATGGAGACTCAACTTCAACCAGTGGCAGTGGATTGTAGGCACAATTTCTAATTCTTAATAAACATTACTTTCATAAAAATACAATTTTTCCAATGTTATTCTCGACAAAGAGCCTAAAGAGAATGGCTGATACACACCTGGACGTAGTTACATCCTTATTTGATTGTATCTACATAAATTTGTTAATAAATTAATGCACAATAATAGGTCCATTTGACTTGTTCAGTACATCTAACCTGTATGCATGGGTTACTTCGGTAAACACAGTGACACAGGCAAAGGTTGCTCAGCTCAAAAATGGAAATCATGTTGTGGTTAGGGAAATAGTCCATGGCAAAATTAAAATGTGTGACACTGGCAAATATGTCAGTCAGTCACCAGCAGACACCAACGGTGAGTAAGGTGGTTGTTGTTTTGTCAGAAAACTGACAGTAAGGACACTTAGATTAATAATAAAGTGGCCACGGTGTTCTTAAAGAAGATGATGGGAGAGTGATATATAAAGAGCAATTTACTGCACCTCCACATGGGGTCAGAATTGTCTAGTTTAAACTCCATAAACAGGAAATGTGTCAACTTAGTAGGGACCATTTTAATGTGGTATAGCACCAGGACCACTTGACAACTTCAATAGACAAGGTAAATGATCAGTATTATTTACAGTCAAGTATTTGCATCATAATCTGCATGGGGATTTTGTCTAATTTGAAAACTTTCTCCTCTAAATTTTTTTTAAATTTATTACATGTTTTAAACTGTGCCCCACTCAGTCCCCGTTCATTGGTCTTGGTTTTTCATCTCTAGTCAGATTCCTCAACTTCAGACATGGATGTTTCCTTTTTTTAAATGTTTCTCTTTGGTTTATTTAATTATCGTTTTTCTTAACAACAAAATTTTTCTTCTCCGTTTTATAAACGTTCATAAATATTAGCCTAAAAGCTCCAGTAGAGCCTGCAGTCTAGAGACTCAATAAATTCACTTTTATCAAAAATGAAAAAATAATTAGAAACAAAATAATTTATTAAACTGACATGAAACCTGGTCTTGACTGTGCCCTCTGTCCAATGTGTTACAGTTTGTCACTACAGTAAGCTCAATGACCACAAGGTGGGACCTTAGGAAACCAAAATATAAACAAACGACAATGAATAGTTAAACTCTTACACATGTTTAAGCTTTCACAGAGTGACAGGTCACTGAACCTAACAAGGATGCAGAGAGCTGCAGGTCGAGATTCTTATTATTTGACAAGGGATCCTCGACACGCAGATCTGCAGAAGGAGTGACGGCTGCTTTCAGTCTCTGTGGGTCAGAAAAGACTTGGTTAAAGAGAAGGGGCCAATCAAAAAGACACCAAAACATTTCCAAGAGTAAAGGTTTTCTTTTTAGTTATCGGTTATGTAAGAGTTTTGACGCAAAGTTCTCAAAGAAAAACGATCATATATCACTGTGAGTTTAGAGTTCAGCGTCACCTTGGTCTGAGCCGCTGTGATAAACCACAGGTCAATGCATCTGTCACCAGGTGCATTAAATCTTAACTATAAAAGCTTATTAAATGCATTAGTTAAAGATTTTTTTCATTGTGATTCACACCACAGCACACAACGAAATGTCACCTCTGCGTTTTACCCATCACCAAAGTGAACAGTGGGCAGGTTTGAGCGCCCAGGGAGCAGTGAGTGGGGACAGTGCTCAGGGCACCTCAGCGGTAACTTGACGGTGGGGGAATTTGAACCTGGGGCCTTGAGGACCCAAGTCCGCTTCCTTAACCATTAGGCCACCAACTGCCCCAAAGCCACCAACTGATAATAAAATATCAGCTGATGTTGTGAAAAAAAGATGCTCAGACAGATTCAGTGAACATAATTCCTTGGTAATCGGACTGGGTTTATGGAGACTTAACCATGACAAGGGAACCTGTTGTAGAGCGCGTTCTAGTTTCTCTCCAAACCACAAACCCGTCAGAATTCGGCTATAGAATGTTTAATGATCTGATCAGTAATCTCATCAAAGTTGAGCAAAGAACAAAGAGAAAATTACATTACCAAGCTTGGGAGTCAGGGTTGTACCTAGCTGCCTGCCGATTACTCAGGTCTCAGTACTAGGAGCACTGACTGACTCCTTGTCCCCAAACATAAGTTTTTATTCCCCTTTGCCTACATCACAGCCAGAAGGTTACACAGCTCTCACATGTTTCCCGCGATACAAACAAAGTAAGTTCTCAGGATACAAAGTGTGTTATGGTGATGGTTGATTGGCTGGTACACATCAAGTAACAGATGGTATTTATGTCTTCCAAAAGTGTCCATTCTAGATTCACTGATCTGAAACTTCCTGCCCAAGTCAGAGTGTCCTTATCTGTCTGGCGGGACAGAACAAAACTCCTCAATCTAAGACAAAGTTTCTCCCGTGACCTCTTTACTCTGACCTCTCTAATGCAGACGCAACTGCCTTAGTTTCCAAATCTTAGAATGAAAACACTTGGATTGGTAGAAACAGTATGAAAGTATGTTAACAGGATATATTCAAAGAAACAACATTATAGCAATATCAAACCGATGAAGTGTCAGTTGGCGCATATACACATTGGTATAACATTCTTTGCATCTATCAATCTAGTACATATGTGTATATCATATTAACAATCATTGTTTTGATGCAAGGAGTCACTCAAGTAGTACACAAAGTACAAAGAGTAGTATAGCAAATGCAGAAGTGAATACTTTCACACAGGATTCTACCAAGGTTAATAAGTAGGTCAGTGTGAACTTCTCCAGACCTTTTCAATGATCCAGGATCTTCTTCTTGGGTAATTGTTCCTGTCCTCTCTCTTAACCTAAACTCCCTATAATCTTCAGTATATCAATGTGGTGTCCTCCACCAACACTTCTTCAAACAACATCTTTCTTTAACAGCATTTCTGGCCCTTTACTCACAGATGATTGACCCCAATTTATAACTCAGTCTGGCCATTTAACTCACCGATGGTTAACACTAGTTTGCAACCTTGAGGGCTGATAAAGTTTAAGTTTAAGTTTTACCATAGTTGAACATTCTTTGACCACTGTCAGGATCTTTTGCTGGAAGGACTTTATGTGTTAAAATCAATTATTACTATGAATTTAAGTTATTTAACAGCAAAGCATGGATTATTATTATTTTGATGATTAGCTTATTGCAGAGCAAGCAATAGGATTAGCATTGTCTGATACAGTAATGTCTTCTCTCCATCGCAGTTCACCTTTAGTTCCTTTAGTGCATCACGGATTTCTAAAAAATTCTAGTTTCGTGAGATGTTCTCTATATTGCAAGCTTTTTTATTTACTGAATACTTATATTTTCATTTTTTCTATAAGTTCTTAATTATTATCATAAAATAACAGCAGCGAGTTTTTCTAACCTGAAAAAAAAAACAGTTGGAAGCTCTGTTTACCTGTCTGTCCACCACTTGTTTTATTTTATTTCTGTAAAGTTTGCTCTCCGTAAATGTTTTTTCCCTGATTGAACACCCTACAATGTCTTCTAAACACTGACACAGATCATAGTTAAGGGCATTTATTTGTCTCTACAATATTGTGTGGCACTGGGTGGGGCCCCCACTGTGCTCACCTGTGTACTGAGAAGAGTGGTCATGGAAGAACAAGCACAGATGGGCTCTGCGTACAAACACTGACGCACAAGCAACGGTAATTAAGAAAGTTTTGTGCTGCCCTTTAACCAAGACAATGGCTGAGAAGACACCTGCCACCAAACCACTGTAGAATAGTATAAAGGGTCTGGTAATATTTATTTGCATATCTGAACACAACATCTCCTAATAAATAAATAGATTAATTAAATGAGCTGCAATGCTACCATCTAGTGACTGTTACTTTGATATACAGGTGTTTTTCCCCGAAACTATTTTTAGGTTGAACTTCATTTGGGAAAAACAAGACATTGTATTATAAGGTTTTGATTATTGTAGAAAAAAATTAAATAAATAAATATCATCAAATTATACTAATATAGGAGCCATAATATTTATTGGCGACTCCTAATAAAAATATATTTTCAAATTACGAATTCTATCTTTCCTCACCTCAAACAGAGAGCCTTTGTTCCTCAAGATCTCCTGTAAGGCACCAAGTGGGATCCACATAATAGATAATAGTGAAATGGCCCATCCCAGCCCGTCAGCCCAAACTGGGTAGGTGTATTTCCCATAACGCACAGGAGTGTATTGGACAATGCTGGAGATCAGTATGCACTATGTTGTAGGAAAAGAAAAAACACATTGACCATTTACCTTTTAAAATATAAAAAATAATTTATTTAATCATAACCAAAATAAAACTTACCGTCACCAACACTGGACTAAGAACCAGCCAACAGAAGCGGAAGTAGAGGTTTGGAGTTTTTCCCAGCATCTTCTGGATCATTAGTGAGACACGAGGGACGCCTTCAGGGAAGAGTTCAATGAATTATTTAAATGGAACATTGAGAACTACCACAAATTAATTATTATCACATTAAACAACTTAAGTTTGTAAAGATGACAAACAAGAACATGAACAATTTCCGGTTGAATCGAGGAACTTCATACCAAATATCCAACAGACAGCCACGACTTCGAAAAACGCCAGACACATGAGTGAAACCACAGCAGTGTAGTGATCCATCAGCTGGAACACGTAGATCCCACCCTGTGTTGATAGGAGAAAGAGAGTGAATAAAACAACTCTTAACTGTTGCCCTTCTGTGCTCTACCAAATATCAGTAAATACCCCTGCTGCTCCAGACTGTACCTTAGTAATGTGAGGAATTCCTAAGACAAAGCAGATGACACAAACAGCCAGAGTCAGCAGCTCCTCTCTTTTTACATAACGCAGCAGCCTGGAACCGTACTCGTCTCTGATGAAGGCCACTGCCACCTCCACTGTGGCAAACTGCAGCACAGACACAGAAATATACACATTACACCTGATACGGTCATTTCTTTTTCTGGACATGTCCTCCCTCTCTAGTCAATGGGACTTCCTAGTTGTTTCGTTGTTTACTGTTTACAGATACTATTTATAAGTCAATTTGAACCCGTGACCATTATATACTATAAGACCAAAAACACTTTTTACCACCATATATTTAATAATGAGTAGGTTTACCGAAACATTCATTCAATTTTGCAACCAATTTTCTACAAATCACTCCCATTTCAACCACAGCAACTAGTTCAAGACAGTCAGGCAGGGGTTTTGAAATACATAGAGCACAGATCTATAAGTGGTAGCCTGCAGGGCAAATCAAGGTCAGCTGACAGTCTAATCAGGCCCACGGCAGGATAGTCAGAATTTATAGAAACCAGGTCATGGTGTAAGACAAAAATGTGATTTTTCTTTCATAAAAGCATCGCCCCCTGAGGTACTGTACTGAATTTATGCAAAGACGTGCATAAACATGTCCCAATTGTGGACTAGTGGCCTTCAGACAGACACTCATTCACATACTCCATAAAAAAGGTTTCATTAATGGGCAAAAATATTAAGAACATTAAATAAATTGGATTAGCTGTGGGTAAAAAATGGACAGTATTTGACAGTGTAAACAAGAATGGTTGTAACCATTCAATGTGATCTGTTTCCCTTTAACCATCCTCCATGAGGGATACTCAGAGCCCATATTCCATTTTTACAACTGAGGCTGTGGTTCCAGAAGACGCTGTCAATCGAAATCGGCAGAGACAGAGTTATTCACTTATGTAATAAAGGATTAAAAACTGGTCACCTGGCTGTCGAGGCCCAGACAGAGCAACATGAAGAAGAAGAGAGGAGCCCACAACTGGGACACAGGCATAGTGGCCAGGATTTCAGGGTAAACCACAAATACCAATCCAGGACCTAGAAATATAATAAAGCACAGCATGTCATTGTTTAACCTCAATATAATACAAGAAATAGTTTACACTGACATATTTTCTACATATTTTCCAGTACATTCAGACAAAACAGTGTAGGCCATTTTTTTGAGTGGGCTTGTTCCTGATTTCATTTTCTGTCATGTCTACCACTGATATCCAAAGAACATCACAGCCATTTATTTAACGCTTTCTCTTTACTCTCTGAGAACTCAACACTACACAGCCTCTCTCACGCTAGAGCTCCCTAGATTTCATTGCATGAACATATTGATCCATACCCTGCAGTGAAGGTGACACCAGAATAACAGCAGGTCAAGGTACATACGAGTAGATTGGAACAACATATATTCAGAGATATGACTTATGACATATCTCAGTTGAACATTCAGGAAATTTTGTTAGGCAATAAATTGGGTTGAGTTCTGATCTTAAACTAGCCATATAATTGAAAAGATTAAGACAGTATCATAAATTATATCTGGATACATGTGGAGGGATACAGTATCCAATTGAAACAGTTGATGAAAGGACAAGGGGGGCGGGGTCTTCTTCTCAGAGACTATTATTAGGCACCGTAATTAAAACCATAATAACCTGGTGTAATCTTTCATACAAGGCTAAGGATGACATCGAGGCAAATGATTACCATGTTATAAACCAATTAGAGAAATCTTTGGGAGTCACCTGCCTATGCATAGTAAAGTGCTATTCTCTAGATGCGGCCCAGCACCAATTCACTTGTACTGGTACTGGTCCCCAGTGGTTGGGCACCACTGCTTGAGAGTTGTCCCTGTGGGGCAGCCACAACTATTTGCTTTGTATTTTGTTAGTGGCAGCAAAATATATTCTCGCCCAAAGATGGCTTTGACATGAGAGACGAACATTCAAAATGTGGATGGACACCACAATAGAAATACACAGAACTGGAGAAATTTTAGCTAGAAAAAAGATTTGCTTGTTCTTAGATGGAAAAGTGTACAGAATACATAACACTAAGAAGTCTAGATTTTGATATGAAAGACATGCATGACAGTATGCAGTATGTAGCAATAACCAGACTCACTACATTGGTGTTTTTGATTCGCTTTTTTAAAGTTTTTACTAGGGATGTCCGATATTAACATTTACCGATACCGATATTAGCCGATATTGCCCAAACCCTTCATTCCCAATACCGATATGAACCGATAACGATATATGCAGCAAATTTCCCCTGAATTATTGTGATACCAGACTAAAGGCATTCTATAAATAACTGTTCATGACATTAACAAACTACTTCAATATAAGTTATAAAAAAATAACACATTTATTTTTTTCCATTTTGTCTGAAACAGTCCTATGATTTTTTTTTGTAAGCGTAGCATTTAAGGTAAACAAGAAATGTCTAGTGTTGGACAGAATAACTTTCCAAAAACATCGATTAACATTATAAACCGGGCTCATTCAGCCCTGACAACAATAGTCAATATAAATGGGCACAGATAGAAACAGCTGCAGTATAAGAGTAAAAAGCCTTGTTGTTTTTCTTTACGTCGTTGCATAAAAACTCCTCATGATAAAATGTTAAAATCTTCCCCACACATTTTTCCCCTCACATGACCAGCTCCTTGCAGTCGTTAAGAATTAGAGTTTTCTGTCCACAAAAAACTCCAGACCACAGACATTTATTGTAGCATTGATCAATGTTGTTGTCCCTTTAAGATGACATCATTAATCACGTGCCGGTCAAAGTGTCAGCTGTACTGCCTCAGTTCCGCATGAGGAAGTCCAGCATATTTGCAAAGACTGCAGCTTTGCAGCAACGGATTTTGAATATCAGTTAAAAAAAACGATATCGATATGTTCCGAAATTGAAAAAGGCTGCTGATTATATCGGTGGAGAAATATATAGGCCATCCCTAATTTTTACCTTACAAAGAAGGGGACATTTATGCTGATGGTGTACACCAATGGATGTCATTTATATGTCTTATATGCCACTGAATGTCAATTAAAAAGTTACTTAGAAAAAATAGAAAGTTACTGTAGTTTGCTGTATAAAATGAGAAAAGTCTAAGACTTCTGTAAGAGATTAAACAATCTGCCTTGCATGGCCTTTGGGGGTCCAGAAGAATGTCTACTACAGGCATGTGCAAACTTCTGGAGTCCATACACTAATATTTGTATTCCAGCCCACTTAACTTGTCTGACTTGTATTACTACTTTGTATTGCGATTCTACATCTGCCTTTTAATTGCAGTGCCTACATTTTCCTAAGAGAAGGCTAAAACATATTTGGTATTTTAGCCCTTATGCATGACCTTTACAGGTTATTTATCTTAGTTCACACAAACACTTCAACAATCTGCTCATAACTCGGCTCTCATGTCCAATTTTTGGACAAAACGGAGACGTTCTTTCTAGGTTTTTAAACTTAACATTTAGGATAGGAAGTATCTGAAGTAAAGGGTTTGTTTTTTCCGCCTGCATCCTGTACTTTTATACAACATTTCTGTGTAATGCGTTCAAAGGTGTGTTGCCTACCGTCTGTAGCGATGTTATCTACTGGGAGGTTGTGTATATGAGCCATGTAACCAATAGCAGAGAAAATCACAAAGCCGGCCAGGATACTGGTGAATGAGTTGACCAATGACACAATCAACGTATCCCTAGAAATAACAAAAAGAAAAACATGATTATTCACAGCAGGAAAAAATATTTAGAATAGCATCACAGCAGCATTTCTAAATGATGCCATTATGCTGTACACATGCAACATTCATTCTACCATTTCACCTGAGAATGTTGTTGTTGAATTTGTTGTAACTCGCCATGGACATCATGGAACCGAAGGCTATTCCAACAGAGTTAAACACCTGGGCAGCTGCATTGACCCAAACCTGCAAAAAAGATACATAAGAAAATGTAACATTTGCATCAAGGATCGGCCCTGAGCCCATTCTTGTTTGCTTTAGTGATGAACAGATGACAGATGAGGTCAAAGAGGCGTCTCCATGGACGATGATGTCTGAAGATGAAATTGTGATCTGCAGTGAGAGTAGGCAACAAACTAGAAGAGAACCTAGAGAGGTGGAGGTTTGCACTGGAGGGAAGAGGAATGAAGGTCAGTAGTATATAGACACAGAACAGTATACTGTATGTGTGTGAATCAAATGGAGAACAGTGGAATGGTGAGGTTATTAGGAGCAGAGGTGGAGAAGGTGGAGGAGTTTAGATACTGAGGATCAACTCCACAGAGCAGAGGAAACTGTGGAAGAGAGGAGAAGAATAGAGGACAGACAGGATGGAACAACTGGAGAAAAGAGTCAGGAGTGATCTGTGATAGAAGAGAGTCAGCTAAGGTGAAGGGAAAGGTTTACGTTGTGAGACCAGCCATGATGGACGGATTAGAGACACTAGGAATAGGTAGAAGACAGGAGACAGAGCTGGAGGTGGAGGAGTTAAAGATGCTGAGGTTCTCTTTGGGGGTGACAAGGATGGACAGGAACAAGGTAATCAGGACAACACAGACGGACAAGTTTGGAGAAAAGCTAGAGAAGACAATTTAAGATGGGTTGGACGTGTTCACAGGATAGACAGTGGATTTATTGAGAAGAATATATTGTGGTAGGAGAATGATCCTAGAAATGGCGCAACCAGGAAGGAGACAAAAAGGAGATTAATGGATGCAGTGAGGGAGGACATGGAGGTAGTTGGGGTAGAGGTTGAGGATACAGAGGACAACCCCTGAAAAAGGGACACGGAGAAAGGAGAAGAGGAAGAAAATCTAACATTTAATTTGAGAGCATTTTGACGGAGTTGTACATCAAGTCATCACTTGTCATTTTGTGCTATGGGTTCAACTTCTCCACATATTCTTTGTGATCCATACTACTTGATCTTCTTCATACTTTAACATTTGACAAACATAAACATAAAACTACAAATATACAAATATTGACCAGAAAATATTTTTCAGATCAACTGACAAGTGGTCAAGCAAGTTTAGAACCGGTTTTGGTTTTTCACATAGATGTCCTATGCTATACATGCAACACGTGTAGGTATTAACAGAATGAAAAAGAAATTTTTAAACAAATGGAGACACCCATCAGAATCTTTTCATTTTGAAAATACTTTTTTTAACCATTTAAGTCAGGGGTCTCAAACTCGCGGCCCATGGAATGATATATTTTGCGACCCTACCTTAATACCTTAGTTATCCTTCAGGAATTTATGGAACATACCTTAACCTTGAACAATTTGCTCCATACAGGTGTTGCAAAGAAGAGAACCCCATTTGTGGCCCCAGGCAGCTGCATGTTATTGATGAGCAGGGCAAACAGGATGAAGTAGGGAAATATTGCAGTGAAATAAACCACCTGTGGGGACAGAGAATAGGAACGTAACTGCATGTATAGGGTGGATAAGGATTCATACCATACATTTTTTTTAAAAACCTGATTAACCAGAGCACAAGTGCTAATTAACATTATTCTTTTAAAGTTGGTGGTAATAATAATAACAATAATAATCATAATTTTTGTTGCTATTTAGACTTTTTTTATTTTCTATTAAATGTTTTGACAGAAAATTTTAATATTTACCAATTTTAAAAAAAGTGAAACTGTTAAGTTTTCTCACATTAACCACTCTTCTACTATTTGAGAAGAATGCGTAATATTTGGTCCTGTTGTCTTCGCACATAAGACAATAAATCACTGAAAAATAGTGGTCGTTCAATCAAACATTTATCCAAACGGGCAGGTGTTGCTTGTTGGTTAAAAAGGTAAACTTGGGTCTGTAAGTTTTCAGGTTTTCAGGCCGTTTCCATCACGTTTCGACGTGCGTGCACTATTGTGTCACGATGATAAGTAGTGGACTTACCTAAACAACCTCACCTTGAAAAGCTGTGAATAGAGTCATAGTATGACTCAGAGTGAACAAATACAGTTCCTCCTGACACCTTATTTTTCAACAGCTGAAGGTTATTATGTCTTTTCATTTACGTCTAATCTGACCTATTTGAGCATAATCTCAGACTACGCAACATGATGACCTTCCTTTTAACTGAAAAAAAATAGAACTTTTTGTTCCTAAGGAACGACATCCACACAAGAATGAATCATCACAATGACCATCATCACTCAAATGTAAGCCTTATTAACCTTACCTTGCCAGTGGATTTGACTCCTTTGAATATGCATAAATACACAATGACCCAAGCAGCAAGGAGATAACCAAAAAGTTCCCAGCGAATGCCACCTGATTCTTCAATGCCAGTAGTTTTCTCCAGGAGCTTGTGACTGAAAAAACAATACAGAGGTAATTAAGAAAGACTTAAACCAATGGCAATGGATATTTATTATGGGGATAAAAAATAAAAAACACCTTTGTCACATGACTGAGACTAGAATTTTTTTTCACACATGACATGACATGATTGGGACTAAAATATTTTAAATATATATATATATATATACACACACATACATGTCATAGTTATATATATATAACTATGATACACACACACATACACACATATATACTATATATATATATAATATATATATATATATATTATATATATATATAATATATAGTATATATGTGTGTGTGTGTGCGTGTATGTGACAGGGATAGATGGAAATTGACTCGCTGACTCGCTGTGGCAACCCCTGAAAAAGGGGGAAGCCAAAAGGAGAAGACATATATGTGTAAATATGTGTGTGTGTCTTTTCAGGGGTTGCCACAGCGAGTCAATTTCCATCCATCCCTGTCCCTATGTCTGTCATGTGTATGTGCCCCACAAAGTTTAAATGAAAAATATTTCTATTCCCAGCTATGTGATATGCTGCCCCTGTGGCCCGGTAAGGGATAAGAGGATGAAGATAAATCAATGACTGACATACTTCATGAACTACACATTTTGAAATATTTCAGATACACTGCATTTCCAGAATGTACTACAAAAAAGTAAATGAACTTGGCTTTTCTCACTCAAAGAACTGCTGGCTGGCAGACTGCATATGGGTGGCATTGCCAGGAAAACCACTGGAACAGTTTCCAACAACATTCCATGTGTTGTTACAGGAAGTCCATGGAAGCGTCGCTCCAAACGAGTTGAAGAAATAGTAAAGGGCCCAGCTCATGAGGACATTGTAGTATGTGGAGAACACAAAGGATAGAACCACTGTGGCCATACCCACACCTGTGAAATGACACAGCAGGTGGTTAAGCAGACAAAGGGTTAGACTAACACCATGAAAGACTTCAATCAATCAATTGATTGAATCAATCATATCAATCAATGAAGTGCATTTCATTTTTTAATATTTTACTAAGTTCATCAAAAGTTGGTATTAGTCGACCCCGCAAGACTGGACAGTGTGGCAGACAGCTGGGACCATCAGTGTGTTTGTAAGAGAGGTCTGGATGCAAACAGAGTAGAAATGAGCATGTGTCTTTAATTAGCAATCAATCATGTTACTGTAGTTGATACAGACTACAGAAAGAGTCAGTGTCAGAGGAATTATGGGATCCTGTAAGTCTCTACAACTCCAACAGAGATCAAATAAATTCCTGGAGTCATGGATTATGAATTCCACAGGACAGATGACAGGTCTGAAGCCCTGACACGTAATGATGGGATCCAAACCTTTTGCACCTGCTGTTAGACTTCAGGTTGTGTGTGTGAATTGGTTGGTTCAGCTGAGATATGGACCTGAATTTCAACTCCTACTTGCATCTCGTTTAGATAGTTAGGATAAAAGATAGAGCTAGTTATTATGTATTTGGTTTCACTGGATACAGAGTTTTTACACAAATGCTATTTTTTCAACTGTTTATATTTGTTTTCCCTTTAAAACTACTTTAAAAAGTAGTTTTAAGCAAGTTCACCTTTCATAAAAGTTAAAATTATGCAATAAAATAAAACTATTGTTAAGAAATCCATAGATTTTTTTCAACTGTTTATATTTGTTTTCTCTTTATAACTACTTTGTAAAGTAGTTTTTAGTTGGTTCACCTTTTATAAAAGTTACAATTATCAGATAAAATAAAACTATTGTTAAGATTGTAATATTGTTAAATAAAACTAGCAGTGATTAACTATTAAATTCACCTACAACCCCAGGGATAAAACAGTCCTAATAGGGCAAAAGTTTTTTTTTTATTTTAATGTGATAGCTTAAACAAACCCTGATTATTACATACACCTGACATTTACATTCTTATTATTATACTTTTCCTTCTCTTATGTTATATATATAACATACAAATATGGCTTTGTATTTTTTATTTTATGCAGTTTTTATTTTTGCAGGAATTCAATAACAACTTGTCATTAAATAATAGTTGATAACTTTGTAATTATTATACGTTAACATTTCACTTTTCCTATGTCCTTACCTACTACTACAAATACTTTCTACTACAAATTCAGGGGTAGGTTTCCGCTTCCCTGTTAACTTTTGGTTGCAAAGAAAAACATAATTGCTAAAGTTGTTTACTGGGAATCTCTTGCGCTGTTTAATTAGTAAAATAGACAAGGAGATGGTGAAAAACAACTCTGTGTCAACACAATGACAATCACAAAGGAATCGCAACCCAGGATTAGCTAAAATCACCCGCCTGCAGCCCGTGTTAAGCGCTCTTTGCTTTGTTAACAGTTATTTGTCTCATTCCTACGACCCATCTCGCTTGCATGATCGACTGCTGTGTTGTTTTATGTGATCTTTTCACAGTGGGTGTAGTGATAGCTCAGTTCAGAGCAGTTCAGTTTCTCAGACCAAAACAGAGCAAAATTAATCTCTGGAATTCATTTTACACCGCTGTAGAATCTTTGTAACACAAAATACACCTCGTAATACTGCAATAGAATGGACAGTACTTACAGATAACTTCTGAATGAAACATAAAAAGGCAGTGCCTCTTTTTGTACATTGTAATTTTATTGTAAATTATTCATATGTGCTTTTGTTAACTTCAAGTGCTTTTTCAATAGAGTTTATAATAAGATTATAGAAAGATTGTACAAGAGTTGATCTATTTATTTATTGACTATTGTATTAATACAAAATAATTGCAACAAAACTTGAAAAATCAACAATGACAATTGGTCCTGATCCGCCACCCGTAAACAAAGTTTTTATCACATAGAGGACATTCATATGACACTCTATTGGTATATTCTTATGTTTGTGTGCCATTTTTACGAGTCATCCATTTTAAATTAGAACGAGATGATAGAATCCTTTATTGGTTGACACACAAGTTGTACCTGAAGTGAGGAGAAAAGGTTATTAACTAAAAAAAAAAAGGATTTAAACATCAGGAGGACTGTCTGTGATTGGTGCTTCTTCAATGATTTTGATTGTCACCTTTTGAAAAAAGCTAAGGTGTCAAACGTGTATCATGTGACCCTCAAGTTACGAAAGATGAATTGTGAAAACTTAAAATGTGTTAGGGAGGAGCAGAGAAGGAAACATGACTGCACTGCAATACTAAAACGCACTCAAACCAAGTTGGGTGGACTTCAAGAGAACCTTAAGTGGGGGTCAGTTTCTTTACTTACTGTACTGTCGTACCACACCTGTCCACAAAATGAAAGTACTGAGGCATAAAAGACACAAAGGAAATGTGACCGGTTTACACTAACTTGCATCCGCATCAACTTTTCAGTAAACTGGACAGTGGTTTGTGAAGATTCTCATTCATCCAGGTCATGATATCCAAAAAGGGTTTAGTTATAAGCAACTGGACTTCTTCTTGGAGTTGAAAGACATTTCATTCCTCAACTGAAGAACTTCATCAGTTTCTGATTGATGTCAGAGGGAACTCTGGCAGTTCTACTCCTCCCTTCAACACTGGACAAAGGTGTGAAGGAATGACATCTGTCAACTCCAGGAAGAATCTAGTTGCTAACTAAACCTTTTTTGGAGGACAGTGGTTATTATTTGTTACATCACTGGTCATAACAAAAGAGGAGACAGAAAATAAACTACCTTTTTAACCAGAAGAAATGAGGGAAAAAGTCAAGAGAAGGACGGATCGATATTTTGACCGGGTAGATTATCTCTGTATTTAGGGAGAAAACTAAGGAGAAAAATGGTCAGTTAGAACAAGACAAACTGCATTGTTAATTCACACACACAAACCCCAAGTAAAAATTATGGAATGGTTAATCTCTGGGGTTGTTCATTCAGTTGTTTTATTTCGTAGAAAAAAAAAAACAGATCACAGACATGACACAAAACTAAAGTCATTTAAAGTGGCAACGTTCTGGCTTTAGGAAACACTAAAATAAATCCACAAAAAAGATGCAATAGTCAGTTACTGTATCTTTTATGGACCAAGCTTGAAGAAAAAAAAATCATAAAACAAATCTAACATTAAAAGAAAACTGCAACGCACCACTAGGACAAAAAGTACTCTTTCTCAATCTGGCTCTGGCAACTTTATCTGATTTCTTTTGCTAGTTTTGCTTTTCAGCTGAGTCTTGTCATGGACCATTTTCTTCAATTTCCACCACAGACTTGCAACTTGATTGAATTATGGAGTATTTCTGTGTCTTATTAAGAAAGATTTTGTTCCACAGATTTTGCTCAATAGCAAGACTCATTGTCGTCACAGAAAAAAAATCATCCTCAGGTGACCGTTTAAGTGATGCCATATGAAAAGTGTCCCAAATTGTCAATGTAAACGTGTAAAAGTGTCAGTGTGTCCATAGATTCAAGATGTTATGACGGCCATCCCTGTATTATATTAGACTTTAACAACCTTAGTCCACATTTTAGACATAGCGGACTGTGAACCAAGCACAACATATTTTGCAAATCACAAGATGATTTATCTTCCTTTTCATATTATGCTTATCCTCTTTTTTTGTTTCAATTGACATGTCTTGTCTTGTCTCGATGCCATGATTCATGTCTGTCCACTTGGCGGACTCTCCAAGTTGTTAAGACTCCTGTTTAACTGCAGACTGACGTTAGTTTTTGGTGTGGTAATTTACAGCGTGATTCCATAATTTTTGTGTCAGAATTGTGTGATTTTTTTTCCTTCTGTTTAGTCATAAAAGAATACTGTTACTGAATACCACATAAAAAACAAGTGAATGAACAGCCACTGAGACTGGCGATTCCATAATCTTTTGCCAGGGGTTATACAACAGTTCAGTGGTTGATGATGGTTGGGTCATTGCTTGAACAAAGGTTTGTCAGTAAAATGTTATAACTTTCCCCATTTTTCCATTAAACTGCTATCAAGTCATGAAAACAAAGATGGCATTGACCAAACTTATAATATAAGTATAATACATATCAGCGTCCTTCATGGTTAGGGATTTCAAAACGTCCTTTGCTTAACAAGGTCTCAACCATCAACATCAGCAGTTAGATAAATCAATTTCAGAAAAAAAAACAGCTTTCATTAAATACAAGACAAACAATTTCCAAGAGTTTAAAATATCCAGCACAACTGTTTCAAGGCCTTGTGGGAAAAAAATTACTTTTTGCATATTTTGTTTAGAGCAGGCTGTTGTGAGCATTGGATTACATGTTTAGACAACATTTCATTATCCAAATAAAACAAACCCAAGGGCAAATGAAAGTGGGCAAGATTACAGCGGAGTATCAGCGGAGAGCCAACTTTTATTTGTGGCATTCCCCACAAGGATATGTCCGCTAACAAGCAGCAGAGCAACACATTAAAAAGGTTTCTCTGTACTGTACTCTGTAATACTCTGGGACAAGATTTGTTAACAATGCGTCTGTAAGAGCCTGGTCAACTGTGATAGTTATAGTGACCTTCCTAAGTACAGCAAGAGGAAAAGTCTCAAGCACTTTCTCAGCAGTTGTACAAAACTATTTAGCTAAGTTGAAGCAGACACTGAGAGAAAAATCTAAGCATATCTCACGTATCACTGAACAATAAGGCAACTTAATCCACAAAGGCACATAATCTGATTATTGAGACTAAGGGGATCATCCAGACCTCCAGTTAAGAGCCAATTCAGGTCTTTCAACAGCAGCACATGACTGACAGGTGAGAGGCAACCAGTAATAGCAACTATGATTCTATGAAGCCATTGCAAAGACCACAGTTAATAGAGGAAAAGAGAGCTCAACGAAGCAGCAGGTATGGAGTCTTGATTATTCAGGAAAATTGACAAATTTATAAAACAGTTGTAATACGACACGATTGCCCACTCTCTGGAAATTATTACTGGCTTGTTATGGTCAAAGTAAACAACTACAAATGAGAAGGGCCCCAGGGTTGATCCATGTTGTATCCCTTACGCATACCTTTGCCAACTCTCTACATTGTCATAAACAGTACACATTGCATACCTCACAAGTTATCCGCTGGTCCTCTATTCATAAAATCACACCTGGCTTTGTCTCTGGGCGCCATGCAAATTGCACTTTTGAAAAATCTACAAAGACCATTTTCATTCTTCGTCTGCCAGTGATTTTGTCAATAAAATAAAAAAAATCCCAATGATTTTTAGTGATTGTGCTTAAGAAATATATATATATATATTTATATGTTTCACTTTTAATTAAGATTGCAACAAGAAGGAAAAAAAGTGAGTGGCATGAAAGAAAATGAGTAATGCCACAGGGGTGAAATATTTTTTCAACGCTGCTGTCAGTCAATAATAACTTTATTCCTATCTTTTGTGACTTTGTGAGTGAAAAGGAAGAAATATCTATATAAATATTACCTCAAAAGGTAAAAGTAATAGATCACAATTATTATTCCTCTGTTGCAGTACATTCCTAAAACATTTCCTAAAACTACAGTGATTGGTTTCCAAATCTATGATGAGTTGATTATCACTTTATTGAAGGCTTGGTGTAGTTTTACTCTATTTGTACAAACACAGTATTTACATCACACGTATTTGCCTTAAAAGTTAAAGTATTGTGATTGATCACTCACCTTTTAATAAGGGGCAGATTTTGGCAAAAGCATGCACTGGGCCTAGATGAGTGTACTGGCCAATGGCAAATTCCATAAAGAGCAGAGGGATGCCACACAGAAGAACCATGGTGAGATAAGGGATAATGAAGGCTCCTGCATTGGGGGAAAAAAGGGGAAAGGATTTCATTATGCCCCTCTCAGCTACATGTTATTTGACTCCTGCCAAAGCATACAGAGGTACGTCAACAGCCTCCATTGTTGTTATAGAAGAATCGACCAAATGTTTACCTCACTACTACCCACAATAATGTACAATTGTGTAATATTGCACCACTTTGTAGAATTGGGGGGATACCCACTGCACAGTAATCTGGCATCATTTAGACAGAACCAGCTTTGTCTCTATACGTGTCTTGTTATCACGGGAAAAAAAAGTAGCTGTGAGCGCTAGTTTATTCATTTATCCTAAAGAAGAAACCGTCCTTTCTTCATCACTGCCGGCCCTTACAACAGCAGGGAATGTCCAGCCTTTAATGTGTGAGATCTTGCTGAGTCATTCTTACAGCACAGCAAATCTTGTCTGAGAGACAGAAAGAGACAGAACTGGACTAAGACAACATATCTATTTTATTCAAGAACTAGTAAGGTGACAGTGAACTAAAACCTGTCTCACTTAATGTACCTGCTCAACTCGTTTAAACTATCACTGCAAATTTTAGGAATGCACCGTCTTCATGACATAACAATCGATGCTTACGTGTGATTACATCCATGTTGTTGTTAATGAAACCATAAGACCATGTGTTACAAAACATGATGTTATTATGTTAAAAACATACTGATATTGTTCATTTTACATTTGTTGACATATTGACTTCAATTATAATTAATAAATAAAGTAATTAAAT
Source organism: Paraplagusia blochii (assembly GCA_016785265.1). Lineage (NCBI taxonomy): Eukaryota > Metazoa > Chordata > Actinopteri > Pleuronectiformes > Cynoglossidae > Paraplagusia > Paraplagusia blochii. The sequence goes on from JAFBJS010014337.1 coordinate 130,632, forward strand.
TAACATCTTTACAATGATTTAGACCACATTGAGTACTTTATATTTACGTTGCTCAACATAATTACGTTCCAGTACCCGAACTGTGACTGTGATTTTCTAACGCTAGAAAATCTGTACGTTACCTTGTAGTTGTATAAAATATAAGTATCTTTAAATATAATGTATTTCATCACTCTGCATTTTAATGACATTACAGTCCCGATTTGTGAAAACAGATTTGTGTCCGATAAGACGACAGTCAATCATCAAGTTATGAACCTCTGTCAACATTGCTGTCCCCACTCCAGTAACTGACCACACGACTGGAGACGGAGCGACGGTCTTACCTCCACCGCTGCTGTAGCACAGGTAGGGAAACCTCCAGACGTTGCCCAGTCCCACCGCGTAGCCTACGGATGCCAGAATGAACTCGAGTCGTCCACTCCATGTGGGTCTTTCATCCATCGTCTTTGTCGGAGCCACTTGAAGAGAACAAGCTCTCTCCTCAGCTGGAATCTTCGAATTTGAACCTGCTCCGACATCCATGCTCCTCGACAATGCGTTACAACACAAACGACACGATTGTAATTTCTATCGTGCGGCGGGAAAAGGAACGTCTGTGTCACAGGAATGACTAACTGTACGAAAACCCGTTATACGGCGCAGTAAATGTCGGACTGGACTAAGACTAGAATAATCCCGAGTAAAAAGGGCGGGAGCACTGACCCAACGTTCCTCTATCATGCCAAACTACTTCACTGTCTCACAACTCTTAAGTAACGTTCTCCATTTCACCGACAACAGCCACCGCAGCGAAGTCAGCAGGGGCGCCGAGATGAAAATCTAACAAAATAAGAGCCGGCCTTTAAAGAAACAGTTCGTTCAGTGTGACCAGCACGTGTTAACGGTGACATGAAGAGGGAGCGAGAATTGGAGGTCTGTTACTTTAAGAAGGCAGATAGTACAATACAATACAATACCATTAGGGTGCAGTACCATTATGGTACCATTAATGGCAACGTGTTGTTTCACATTTTTCATTTTCAAGAAAATAAAAAAGAAATATAAAGGTCACTACTTTTCACTCAATTCTTAAAAACCTACCTTCAAATCCCTTTAGTACTTTACAAAAATTATGTATTCAGTCCAGCTAGTACAGGCACGGGCAAACTAAGGCCCGGGCACCAGATGCGGCCCATTGAGCTTTTTAAGGCAGCCTGCTAACATTGTCAAAGTTGAGTACTTTATTCGTATCATCATTATACTTCTGCCTGTAATGATGCATTCCCCCAGTAGATTACATCATAGAGGGTATTACAAATGTAAGATTTTGGATTTATACATGATTTTTACATGCCATTTATCTTAAGTTCTAGGAGCAATAGTGGCCCGCGAGTCAAAATGTTTGCACATGCTTGACCTAGTAGGGTGGGATTTATGCAACTCTGTTGCATAAAAGTAAACGTAGACAACGGTAAAACGGACATTGTTTGTCTTTGGCGGTGTACACAGTGCTGTATGGTTTTTTGCTTTTGACAAAGGCTGGTGAAAGAGCAAGTGGTCCTTACACTTTGACATAATTTGGGATGAAAGTGCTTTTATACACAGTTGATAAGCAGCAGTGTTTTTATGACACGGTTTATTTACTAGCTGCTTGGAGATGTGTTCTTTTGACTAGAGGCGACAGTTGTTGCACTGCCCTGACAGGACCTACTGATAACTTGATCTTTTTTCCCCACACCTTATCAAGCTCTGACAGACGTTCAAAAAAGTCTCTGCTGGACCTCAGCCATGCAGCTGATAAATGCATTCTGGATATTTTTCTGGATATTTTTAACAACAATTGACACTTAGGGCAACAGTACTTTACAGGAATGGATTGATAGACATTTTTCATTTCTGATCCAATCCTGTTATCTAGAATTGGATATCGGCCGATACTTATACTGTGTCAACACCTGAGTTTAGTTCAAGTATGCATGTGTTCATAATGATTGTATAAGGGAAAAGAGGAAGTCAAACAAACAGGACACTATGTTAACATTTGATTAAAAGGGCTTTAAATGTAATATCTTACAGCAACATGTGCATCGAAAATGCACAAATCAGGTACACAAGAAGCTTTAGCACAAGTTGACCTGAATTATCCCATATTATAACACAGAGTTTGTGTAACTGTACTCAATAAAAAAATGACTTATTCAGAAACATAACACTGGGAACACACTCATGGAGTTTGACCTCATATAACTTTTTATTTGACCTTATGTTAAATCATTAATGGATTCTGATCTGTTGCTGGTGCAAGGGTTAGACATGGGTCATGGATGAGAACTCTTGTGGAAATTAGATCATTTTGACATTTCGATACATTTACTGGATCGGATCAGCACCATGCTGGACACAACAGAACTGTTCAGTTGAACCTTGACAGGATCATTAAGTTTACACTTAACCCAACCTTTATATACTCATAAAGGTTACAATCAATCCTTACCCTTAAAGGCAGTATTATCAAAACTCATGACAAGGACTTTAGACCAAGCTTGGACAAGTTCATTAAAGTCAAACCTAAAGTCAACTCTTTCAATGTAAGATTCTGGGAAGTATTTTTTAATTAATTCCTACTTTCAAATTTGACTCCACATGAAAATGTATAACCATTACTCATGCAACACGTACTGGGTCATTGTCCTGAGCAGCTGTGTAACACCAAGTGTAGGCTGCAGTATAGGGCATATGAAACCATCTCAAGGGTCTCAGTTTTCCACATGCATGACATTCTCTAGAAGCATGACAAGTAGACAGCAGTTCTTAAAATATATAGAAAGAGAGAGAGGGAGACAGAATATATATTCTTGTTTAGGTTTATTTATTTATAGAGCACATTTTATACAAGCATGTAGCTCAATGTGCTTAAACAGAGAACATTTTCAGCATGTCAATTAATTACAGCATTTACAGTGAAAAGTCAAAATGTGTAGTGAAGCCATAGAATGAATGTCCCTTGGGAGCAACGGAGGTGAGGAAAAACTCCCTTTTAGGAAGAAACCTCAGGCGGATCCAACGGCCTCCATGGGAGCCCTCTGCCAGGGCTAGTGGAGATATGTGTAGGCAATGCTATAGAGGTAGGTTTTTAGTTTTTTTCTTTAAGCCGTCTACGGAGGGTGCCTAAGATAAACTGGCAGCCAGTGGAGCTCTGCTAGTATAGGGGTGATGTGCTCCCTTTTCTTTGACCTTGTTAATATTCTACCAGCTGAATTTTGAATAAGCTGCAATTTCATTATAAACCTTTTTGGTAGGCCTGAAAAAAGTGCATTGCAGTAGTCCAGTCTATTGGAAACAAATGCATGCACACGTTTTTCGGCATCTTGTTGATTAAGAAAGTTATGAATTTTGGCTATATTTCTAAGGTGGAAGTAAGATGTTTTAGTGACTTTATTGATGTGAGGTCCGAAACTTAGATCAGAGTCCCACATCTAGGCTAGTAACCTGGGACTTGACATATATATTTAGGCTTCTCAGGCTGGAGTGCAAAACCCGTCATTTATAATTTGTGGGCAAATGAGGAGGATTTCAGTGTTTTTCTGCATTTAGTTTTAGGAAATTCTCATTCATCCAATATATACATATGATAATATGTATATATACTGTATATACATATACGTGTATGTGTGTGTATTTATACTCTCAAATATACATATGAGATCATATATTCATTGTGTTGAGTATATATACTTAGTATGTCCGTAGGGTTCCAGGTTTAAAGCCAGGTAACGACTGAGCATGGCACTGTTCAATGTGGTGATGAGTTAAATGCAAGTTCGATGAGTTTGTTCCTTGCTTCCCTAAGGACAACAGGGCACTGGGACACAGAATTTGAGTCAGTGGACTCTGATCTAGTGAGGCATTGACAGTTTACCTTCCGCACAGTGATGCTTTTATTTTGAAGGCAGACCCCGTGACGTCAGCAGAGGACTCTGGAGACTGCAGCTTTGTTGCTGTGGTTTTCCGCCAGACCACAGAGACTCTACTGGCCTCAGTTCTCTATGAATGCAATGAAGCTTCGAGGAACGTTTATTGTTCTTTCCTTCTGGAAAACAGTGTGAATGATGTCAAAACCAATACAAAGACTCGTGGTTCCTTTCTAAGTATTGCTCAATTCCCCCGCAATATAAATAATACAATGTTGTAGAAAACAGTGGGTTATGTCATTACCAGTATTTACCTGTACCAGTGAGTTTCAACGACTCCGTATTTTTTATTAGGGGTTAGCATGCAGAGCTGAAAAAAGTCATAAAGTTTCATTTAAATCGGAAATAACTCTCAATGTTATTCAGAAAAGCTGTGTTTTAACAGTCGAAGTGATAAATTATTTCTGCATCCTATGCTTAAGTGGAACTGCGTTAGTCTGCGATATACAATGTATTACACTGGCACCATCTCTAGTGGGGGTAAAAACTGCACAACTACTGCACCATAAGTCCTTGACCTGTCTCTTATACA
>JAFBJS010014337.1:135560-146830 GCA_016785265.1 Paraplagusia blochii
GTATTACACTGGCACCATCTCTAGTGGGGGTAAAAACTGCACAACTACTGCACCATAAGTCCTTGACCATGTAACTTACGTGTAGTTAAAAATATGAGCCCCGTAAAAGATTTTTTGCCATTTATCTGTGTACAAATAATTAATAACCGCTAGGGCCACCCAAAGGCATGTCCTTTGTCTCCTTTTATTGAACACGCTACACACACAAGTACACTTGTTACCTGTCTCGCCTCACCACAGGAAACCTTCAGGTGACATGGGTACACAATCCCTCTGGTGGCTTGGGGGTAGTACTACATTTTAATTTCTCAAGGTACTACAAATTGTAGCACATGAAGTAGCACTGTAGTACTGCATTTAACTACATTCCCCGATTTTAACACCTGAATGATGTATTGCACTACATAGTTTTGTCAACAGATGGCGGTGTTGTGCCATTGTGCTTGGTTTGGAGCGGATACCGTGGCGTGTCTCCTGTTTCCAGGTGCAGCGCTGGTTGCAGTTGAGCCTCTTCGCTCTCCGTACAGGAATTTGTAGTGTGCATTACGTCACTCGGGCTGCCAGAGGCGAGGAAGCACTCCTTCCTTGAGGAGACTGTTCCCTCTGCTGTGCGTGCTGGATTGTTTTTAGGGATTTGTGTGTTGTTTTCCCGTCTCGGTTGCATTCACAGCCGGGGGTAGTAGACTGGACAACGGAGGGAAGTGAACACAGCCTAGCTCTCCTGCTTCAATATGAGACATTTATAAAAGGAAATATCTGAGAATCGACGACCGTCAGAATTGAGATGGAGGAACCAGAAGGTGAGCGTTTGCTTCAGGTTGAAACCTAATACACAGAAGGGGATCCGTGATCGCCGTCCACTAAAACAATTCTGTCGAGTCGTTTCTGTCTCTAGCACACGGGCTAGTGCAGAATAGGTTGTTAGCGAACGGATTGCGACCGAAGATGCTATTTATGATCGATTGTCGTCGTATTGTCCAGAGATGCAAAGAACTACTCGTTAAAAAAACGGTACATTGTTAAGACGGCTGTTTACAACAACGTGCACAGAATACAAAACATGCATATGGGCTATTTGGTAATGTAAAACAGTCCAAGTGGTAATGTTTGGTCCTTATGTTACATCTTTGTTATTTTCCATAAATATCCTGTACGTTCATGTTGTTGTTGATATGTTGCAGGTACAGATTTCTGTGCTGGCTGCGGTGGAAAGATCCAAGATTCATTTCATATGAAAGTCCTGCAGGATATCTGGCACAACTCCTGTTTTCAGTAAGTCTGTGTTGTTAACACGCCTGTCAGTGACCTAGTTAAGCTTCGGACCCAGGCTTTGTTGTCATAGAGAGACCTAACCACGCTGACATGGATACTATTCTATTTAACGTGCTGTGACCAACATACCAGTAGCTGGATGAACCCAGCTCATTCTCTCGGATGCCTGAGCTTTGTTCACTTTTGGTCTCTTTTTTTTGTCCCCCAAAATTATTGTTAAAATAGTCTCCATTGTGGCTGCACCCTCTGTACTAAGACTACAGCGCTGTCGGAGCTGCTGTAAAAAATACAGGACATCCAGACAGGTTTTTGGATTATTGATTGGTCAGTGAAACTCGGAGGACTTTCACCCTCCACTTGGAGGCTTAATGATTGTCTCAGTAGAGCTGATGGTATCTCTCTGGTTTCACTGGTCACTCACCCATGAGTGATATTTGCTCTGAGGGGCGGTCACAGATGAAAACATATAATGGGGTTGAATGTAAATTATCTTTGCACGTTTGATCACATCTCAGATCTGTTATGATAATAACAAGCGCCAATGACGATGGGACCTTTTCTAATTCCTAGTCAACGTAATCTGCTGATGTGGCTGATTTGAGTCTGCAGAGCAATCCATTTTCATAGTACTCTGATTAGAATGTGTATTGTAAAGGTTATCAGCTGCTCTTTAAATCCCCTTCCTGGTTGATCACGTGAACAATGTCTCGCCAATACTGTTTATCATTCCCTGTTCCGATGCTCTATCGTGTGTACACAGTGTGTGCTGAAATCAGGCAGTTAGCACAAAACAGTGAAGGATTACAGAGGTGCAAAATTCCTCTATTAAATAGGCGGTGTGAGAGGGCAACACTCTGGCAGCATGAACTCACACAGAACTGTTGACTTGTAGTGTCATGTCACATTAAGCTCAGTAGAAAAAAAAAAACAACAGTTGGCCTGTCTTTCTTCAGCTTTTAGCAGTCCTCCTGGGCCTAAAACGAGGGAACCTAGTTTGTTTTGTTTTTAGTTTCATGGTTAAAATGTGCATTAAAAGTCGCCGTAGGTGAGATCACAGTGATTAACATGCATACCTTCAGCCAGACATTGTTCCAAATTACAAAGCAAAAACAGAATTCAGCATGAGGGTACAGTTCTGACGCAGTATAAAATAAGCCATGTGAAAAACACCAAAATGCACAAGCAGTGTGTGTGAATGCTGCTTCAGTGCGTGGTCACTTCTTGGTATTTGCCATCAGCCTACCATTGGTCCAGTGCCTCTGTGAGTTTTACAGCCACATTCTTGGATCTGACACATTGTAGCATTCACATCCTTATTACGGGCAAATGAGAACTGAAAAAAAAAAAAATTAACAGTTTCTGTCATCATGTTACCGTAATTGTGCAGCGTCAATGTGCAGACTTAATTATTTATTATTAACTTTGTATACTTTTTATCTAACAAACTCAGTTTTAGAAATCAGTGTTTTAGACGATACTAGCTGACATCTGATGTTAAATGTGCATTGTTTATTTTTTTTATATGGTGATAATCAATACATTATAATAATAATACATCATTTATTTGTTATTTGTCTCTCTTTCAAAGTTAATAGTGAGCATAAAGTTGTTGTTGTTTGAACAATTATAACTGGAGTTTAGATAGAACTGCGTCACTTTTCAAACTGATTATATAAACCTATCCTGGTGCTGCAAGGCCAAAGAGGAGATTGATGGATGCAGTGAGGGAGGACATGGAGGTAGTTGGAGTCAGAGTAGAAGATACAGAGAACAGGGAGAGATGGGAAACCCAAATGTGCTGTGACAACCCCTAAAAATAGGGAAAAGTAGAAAACAGAAGATCTGAATGGTCAGAGATCCAGAAACAGAAAACCAAGTCGACTCGGAGTTGAAAGACATTTCAGTCCTTCACTGAGAAACTGAATCAGTTTCTGGTGTGACAAGAGTGTGAAGAGTTGTTTTGGTCACAACTTTTCGGGACAGAAACTACTCCTGATGTTAATGAGCAGTTTTCCTGCCACGTGTCCAGTTGTGAATGGAAGTCGTTGCGGTCACACCCGCCTAGAGAAGACACTGGTATTGATGGACAGTTAAACTTCCTTCCTAAACTTTGGGATCTGAAGGCAGAATGGTCTGTAGCAGACTACTGACGATGCAGATGTCCACCTCTATTTAAGGTTGGTAGTTCCCAATATCATCTCTCCTCTCTCAAACTACCTGTCCTTTTCCCTTTTCTTTGAGATGTAGATAATCTGCTGAGTCCTGTCCTGATGTGGTCTCCCTCCTCTGCTGGGCCATGCGTTTGTAGAGTGGTTGTTTTGTCTCCCCAAATTAACAGAACTGAGAAGTTCTCCGGAGTTTTGTGCTTGGGATGAACTCGGTCTGAGTGTGACGTCCAGTTTGACGTACTTGTATACTGCAAAGGTTTTTGCTGCAAATCCCATCTGATTTCTCAGATACTGCCAATACATAGGGCACCATCATGCGTCTCCTATTGTTGTAACCATTCTTCTTTCTTCTGCCTTCCATCCGTTTTGTTGAAAGCTAATTTGGGGGTAGCCACAATTTTTCAGGGCCGGTCTGATGTGTGTGTGTGTTCATTTCTCTGAAACAACCAAGAGTGAACATAGAGGAAGGTCTGCCTCATCAGTAGTCTGCAACATATTCTGCCTTGAGGTTCCATCATAGGATGCTGAACTTTGTGTGACCACAACCAGACCTTGACATGTCACATTCCTACTGCTCTTCAACATCAGAAACTTTCATCTCTCTCTAGGAAGGTGCAAACCATAACATCTATTTACATTTCTACGTGTGACTCTTTTGTCAGACAGAGAAGGGAGTAGTCTAGAGAAGGAGAACTACTATTGTTCCCTCTTCTTAACCAGAAACTGATGAAGTTCCTCAGTTTAAGCTCCAAGATGTTCAGCTATTTACGACGGAACTCTTGTAAATTGCTCAGTTGTTCAGAAGTCTTGTTACTTCAGTGCCCCCTGCTGCGTTCCTTTTTTTTAAATTTTTTTGTCCCATTGCTGCCACGACTGCAAAGCGTGCACCTCCACCTCGTGTGGCATTCCAACAAGATGAGGTCACTCTTGTTCCAGTAAACCTGGTGGTGTTATTGAGTCCTATAGGTAACAGCACATCGGAGGCAGCTGCATTCCTAGACAGCGATTCAGAGGCGTGAGCCTGCTGTGTCAGACACATAGTTTTTTTTTTCTTTTTACTCCAAGTGAGCTGAGTATTTCATTTCATATTTGTTTTTGCACCAAAGGGTTGGATGAAAGGAACTAATCTGAGTTGACAGACTTGGTGAACACCATTGTCTAGCAAATCATTCACTGCGGTAATAGTTTAATAGTTACTAGAATAGTTAGTAGTATTTTCTTCTTTGCTGACCTTTATTTTAGTTTTTTCCTTGATTCTATATAATCTATGTTAGACATAGATAGTTAGCAAAGTACCTGGAACAGCTCACAGAGAACATTTGATGCCGTCATATGAGACTTGGGACTAATGACTTAACACTCGGTGTTGTGCTTAAACAACTTTAAATGACTTTAGACTTGACTAGACTTGAAGTTCTCCCGAAAGACGTGGACCTGGACCTGATGACAAGGATTTATCATGACCTGAAACGTCCGTTTTCACCATTGAAAGTCCTCACCTAGTTTCCTGTTAAAAAACATTGATCAGATAGATGCTGACTATTCTTTCTGAAGAATATCCTTGTGCAATAAGTAAAAATTCATTTCTTGGAAGAACCTTGAATTTCCTGCTCAAATTATCTCCTTGACGTCTTTACAACAAAAGCAGAAACTCCAGCAGGAATGTAGATGAAAAGGAAGCGACTAATGTTTACTCTGCAGTGTTTGTGCAGGCAGGATCCCTGCATTGTTCCCCGTAGAACCACCTGTGTTGAAGGGTGTTTGCTCCTCTATTGGGAAGCAGCCTCAGAAGGAAGTCAGGTGTTTTTGTAAAGCACTCCTGTATCACTTTATACTGACGTATACTACAGAACATAGCAGACTATAATTACATATTATCAGTTAGTTTTGTCTTGGGATTTTTTTTTGTTCTGAGCAAGCTGGAGGTTTTGGTTTTTAGTTTTTTTTCACGGAGCAGCAGGGCTGACGTTACATTTATCACAAAAAAATAAAACTGTTTAAGAATCAGGAAACGTGACTCAGTAGTGAACTGGCCTTGGTCTTATTGTTACAGTGAGCTGTGGAGATAAAAACTGAGTCTGACAAAAAACCTTGTGCTCTTTCATCCATAGTCTGTTTTTTTTTATATTAAGTACAAAGTTGGCATTTGTCTTATTTTTAAAAACATTTTAAAATCCATTTATCATAAGATTAACAGCTCTAGTATTTGTACATTGTACTTTGAATGGAGTACGTTATTTTCTTTTCCAAAAACACACCCATTAATAATTAAGTTACTTAGTCCAACCTTTAAGAATCATGTGTCTGGCACAGGAACTGTGTTTTCCATCATTAAACCAGCAAAACCCTGAGGCTGCTCTGCCGTCTGCCCTTTATAATTTACAGGACCCTTAAAATAAAATCCACTCTTACTTTCACTCAATCCTGGGCTTGGCCATATGAAGCACATAATTAAATACAAACATAATGTAAGTGCATTTTCTTGGTCGCGGGTGACTACAGCAACACAAAACTTTATAAATGATTCACCAACACAAAACGGCAGCTCCCCTTCAAGTTAGAGCTGTGTCTTATTTCTGATGCTCATAAATATTTACAGACGTGTTACAAACTGGCTCATCTTTTACCACACAGTTCTGTTTAGCTAACCCTAAGTGCTTATGGGTTTGTTCATGGACAATTTCTTCATTTTGAGTCATTTTTACACTTTGCTGTGGCATTATATTTGTTATTTGTTATATTTGCATTTTTTTTACTACGCTTCACACAGCCACATCACTTTGCTTTACTGTTCCTGCTCTCAGTTCCCCAGTGAGTGACAAATTGACCAGACGCCTACTCCAGAAGTTCTTCCAATTTTCTAATTTTCCAACTATTCCTCCCCCTAGGCACTTATAAATAATCAGCAGAAAGGTTTTGTTTATTCCTCCAAATGTCTAAACTTAGCCCAACAATAATCCTGCAGCCTCACAAGGGAAGCTGTTGGTCCCTTGGTTGTTGTCGGAATCCACCAGTTTATGTTCAGTTGCAATGTTGTAAAAACATATGCCATTATCGACAATATAACACAGCAAAATTTAAAGTTACACGTGTTGATATTTTATTGATTGTCTATTTGTTTTAGGTAATTTCTTAAGTTGTTCCGTTTTTTTTTATTTAAGCAACTCATCAACAACTTTTTTTTCGGATAACGTATAAATATTCCATGCACTGTCTATTTGGCTGAGAAAATTCTAAAACCGGAAATGCATGACGCTGTAAAGATCTAACAGAACACATGCATTTCTGCAACTGAAGCTTTAAGTTTGGGGGGGATGGGGGTGGGGGTGGGGGTTGTGTGTGAACTCAACTTTTTTCCCTACAAATAAATTCTTCTTAAGTAAAGCCAGAGCATTTCATTTGGCTGAGGTCAGTAATCCAGGATCAACTTTACCTGGAGTGGAGTCAGCTAAGAAATGCATGAAGCTGCTGTCAGCCCAAAAAATTAAATGTCAAAATTCTCCGCAGCATAATGTTTTAATAATATTTATACTGTTTATATAATTATTGTGGTTTAGTCTGGTATATAAGTGAACTTTGAAGAGCAATAAAAACTTCTAGGTTTGGGGAAAAACATAGTGTTTGTAAAATATAGCCAAGGCAGAAGTTACACTTTGTGAATCATCAAACTTCTGCAATTAATCACATTGTCAGGTGAGAAATAGTAGGGCTTCCCAATCCTGCTGCTGCTCATGCTATTATTAAGATTTGATATATATATATATATATATGCATTCATTCTACAGCCTAGTCCGAGGACAGGGAGGTTCATCCGTGATTGTTATCTGGCAGTTAAACCTGCTGACACCATTTTGCAAAACCAGTGCGGCTTGTTTGAGGAACACTTTGTAGCCTGTGGCTGCTCCGCTGATTGCAACCAACAGAGGGATTCCTCGCTCTGAACATTTTGTCTTAACCGTTAATGCTTTGCAGCCACTCGGAATGAGTGAAATTTGAAAAATACTTTTGTCATATATAAACATGTCCTTTCACTGACAGCCGAGTTGATACCCTGATGACACGAGTTTCAACTTTATGAACATGAATCTTCTCTGTCAGTGGTGCTGTTGGCAAAGTCAACACTTTAAACTGGTCAGATTTTTTGGGGGGGTGGCAGTGTTTTGTGATCATTACCTCATGGATCAAAATACTCTGCAGTTCAAAACTAGCTTCTTATCGGTTCTAGTTTGTCACTTTATAACTCTGCATTCCCTGTGATTTCGTAATAAAAATGTGAATTGCTCTGACCAACATACATCTTACAGAGTAGGGACCAAGTATCTCACATAAATTATCTTTTTGTTAGAACCTTTTGAGTAATTTTGGGTACCAAGTCTCTAAAGTCACGGGCGGCTTATTTTGTCCTCACAGGTGTTCTGTGTGTCATGACCACCTGACCAACTGGTACTACGAGAAGGACGGAAAGCTCTACTGTCGTAAACACTACTGGGAGAAGTTTGGCGAGCTGTGTCACGGATGTTCTCTACTTATGACTGGACCTGCCATGGTAAGTCAACTGAACATTAGTTGAACTTATCCATCTTTGTATCATGGCTGTTCTTTTGCTTTGTAACAAATGAAAAAGAGAGTTAATTATGTAGAAGTGTTTGTTGGATTTTCATTAGGAACAATGGTGTTTATGCTGCTTAGTTTATGGGATCACAATATTTGGGTTGGAACAAGAATTTAAGTGAAAGTTTATGTGTCTGAACCAGACAATTACACAAATAATTTTTCCAAAATTAATTCCCACATTATCTCAGCCTGTTTATGTGTCCAATCCGCAAGACTTACATTTTTTTTGACACTTTTATTATGGTCTAAACCCTGAAAACCTATATCTGGGAAAATAATCTATTTATGAAAATGCTTTTCATGCTATTAGTTCTTGGTGCTTGGCACTGGACACACATGTGGAGGATATTTGAGTCATTTTATGGGATTATGGTTGATCCTACTAGGAAGACAGTTCAGGCATTAGGTTGCTGAGAAGTTTGTTGACTCTACCCTCCACTGCAGAGGGACTGTTCCTCCAGGTTATCTTTACTTTTTGTGATTTTTTTTTTTTAATACTTTTTCCAATCTACGGGCAAAGACAATGAGAGGACTAATAGATATGTTAGAATGGATGCCAGAAGTCTGCATACCAGATGTTGTTCCCAAAACAATACCTGACAGGGAAACATTTGCCCCAAATTCCTTCCACAGACAAACTAAGACTTGTTTAAACCCAAATAGTTACCTGTTGGCAAACGGCTAATTTTGGAGAGTAAAAACTAATTCTGAACCTTTTGTTACTTTGCCAGTTGATTGGACATCATTCAGATGTGCGTGCCTTTGCGCACTTTCTAAAGCTTTCAGTCTCAGCCTCGTCATGAGTGTTGTAACAACCACTGCCAACAATTTCCCCCATACTTAAATCATACCAGAGTGCCCACAGAGCGTGTCACTGATCCCTGTGCGGACCCGGTTCTTCTGCTCCAGAATCACATGAGCCCATTAAAAGCCGGGGGTGGGGGGCTTTTTTGTTTTTTTGGGCATTGCAGATGAGTGATATTTTGCATAGACTGCTGCTGAACACATTTAACCCCAGACCACACTTGTGAATTACTTTCCCTCTTTTGGGGCCCCTCGGTGGTCCCACTCTAGTCTGAAGTTCTCCGCAGCTCATGTCCTCGAGTACACAGAGGATTTAGTGGGAAGAAGCCGAAATGAGGTGTTTCTTTTCTGAACCCACCATGTTGAGAGGTTTGTTTAATGTCACTTAACATAAGAAGCTCTAAAATGTACAATGTTCTCTGTGCACGGCCATTTCATTAGGGACATCTGCACAAACCTGGCAGGTACAAAGTCCTGTGAGACCCTTCAGTGCTTGGATGTAAAAAATTCTGGCCCCATTCCTGGGAGATTTTCATTCTCTGTTGACACAGCAACCACACATCGCTGCTGCACATTTGTCAAATAAATGCAAAAGTCAAATTTCACACCATGTGAGGTGATAACATAGGTAGACCGAGATCTTTAAGGGTTAAATACGTTCAGCAGCAAAAACCAAGGTAATTGGTGCTCAGTGTGAACCAAGAAAACATCTGCCGTACCCTAGCTCTCCATCGTCCCTATCAGCCAGATCTGTGGATTTATAAAGGATGAAGTCACAAAATGCACGTTTGGTCTTGGTTTGTAACTTCACCGCGTCCAGACCACGTCTTTATGCTCAAATGCATTAGGCTGCTTTCAAACAATTCACTGAGTAATTGGAAAGCATTTGAAATGAGTATCTAATGAGGTTGCCTTTGAGTGTATATTGATTTGTAGTGATGAGTATCGGGTTGAGCTCAACTTCTGTGTCTTCTGTTTAATTTAATTTCATATTCATTGAGGAATTCTGTGACCATAGAGTTGTTGTTACAAATTTCCCCTCAATATTTTAGTAGAAATAGCTTTAGAGTGTCATAATTCTTTGTTTCAAACCGTTCAATCATAAGTGTAGAGCTCTGTTTAGACGGTAGAAGACTATACGGAGAATTTGTCTGTATTGTGACGTTACAAAAACCATGGAGGCAGCCCTGTTGATGGACTGTTGTCATCAATCAGCTACTGGATTGGTCTAGCACCATTACGTGTCAAACCTTGTAACTGCTTGCAAACCAAAGTCTTATTACCCCCTGAAGAAGCTAGTAAAGAAGGGACAGGGTTTTTTACGACATGTCATAGGCTTTACATAACTCCTGAGTTTAATGAACATATAAGATTTTATAGTTCAGAGATGTTGGAGCACTCGTCATAACTTGAACTCTTGAATTATTCATATTTAAATCTAGATTTAAAAAAAGAATGAAAATGTATATTTTCCATGTTACCTGAAACACACTTGTTGTTTGGCCCTACGTTAAAGATATTACTTCTGGTGTAGTTTCTAAATCGCTCTCCTGAAGTTGAAATGTAAAGTACAGGTCACCACGATCCTCAGTGGTTACAATCGGTAGTTACTTGTCAAAAATGTAGCCAGATAAGAATGTTTTTTACGCCATGTGCCACACATAATGGACCCCTCTATTTAGTATTGGCATCCAGCTTCATCAGCCTGTGGAGCCAAGTGTCTTTGGCAGAGCTCAATTGGCACTTGAGCCTGGGACCAGAAAGAGGATCATTGTGGTCCATGAGCAGAGGTGGATGTGAGCAGAACCACTGTTGCTGCTGTTGTTTTGACCCAATAAGTCAGTGAATTGATTTCTTTAATACTCTGATTTAAAAAATATAACTTTTGTTACAACATCAAAATGTTTTTCTTTTGTTTATACTGACTATAACTAAAATAACATTTAAGTGTGACTTCATACAGTTAGAACCCACTGTAAACACAGCGCAGACTTTATACCTTGTGTATCGTATTTGTTGTTTCAAACTGCTCTGTTTTGCATCAAACCCCGAGGCTTATTATGACGACTGTTGTTTATTTGGGTCAGACTATTGAGGTGTCATAATAGTTTGGGTGACATCACTCTTCTGGAGAACAGTTTCTCAAGTCTGATTCATATACGTGGGAAAAACTATAAGATATCCTTGATCCATTCTGAATATATTGTTGCCAACTTATGATGCAGAGAGCGGAGAGCACACCCTAATTTGGCAGCTGTATTTTAGAGGTGAAGATTAGCCCCTCTACTCCAGATTGAGATGGTTTGGACATGTTCAGAAGAGGGACAGTGAATACATTGGTGGAAGAATGATCCTAGAGATGGAGCTACCAGGTAGGAGACAAAGAGGAGATTGATGGATGCAGTGAGAGAG